>VDFB02264186.1:300331-313128 GCA_007258455.2 Sequoia sempervirens | reverse complement strand
AGAAGCTATAAATAATTGTTGAATGATGATTGATATAGTGTTGTAATGAAGAACCTCCTCTAAAATATATGATGATTAGGATCAAGAAGAGAAGAATCTACCTGAGTGCCCCCAACAACAATACTCAACATACAAGATGCAATTAAAAAATACATGTCTTAATAGTCTGAAAAACACTAATCAAATGAAATGAAAGGTTGCCTCCAAAAATAGGAATCCAAGAATGTCCATATGGAAAATGCTCCATCTCACTGAAATGCATGGGTAACAAGTTGGTGCATCTACTTAGTACATAGGAACAAGAACTAGATACATAGATCACTCCAAAATGAAACCAAGGAAGCATTAACACCAATAGTAAAAACCAACATAAAACATAAAGGGAGAGCCAAGATAGGTCCACTAAAACTACGTGTCACCAAGAAGTGCATGTCAAAGAGCAAACAACATTTGAACATGTCTATGAAAGTACCTACAAATAAAAAGAGTTTGCAAACTAAGGCACACACACATGAGGCAAGAACCATTGGGATTCAATGCTATCATGGTAAGAATGTAGTGCCCCTACATGATTCACCCTTTCATGATGTTTATGTTTGATGCTTGTGGATTCATTTTATGTCTCAGGCACTCTTTGATTGTGGTTAGAACATTTAATAATTACCTTTATTGTTGTTTATCATATGTTGATAAATTTTGTTTTGGGTTATTAATGCATTAGAATAAGTTATTAAATAAAGAGGTGTTGTGACAAATAAATATAAATGTATTTAGTAATAATCATAAGTGTAATAAATTAAAAGTGTAATGAAACATTAAAATAAAACAAATAGATAATAATATAATAAATAAATAATAATGCAATGTTATAACTAATAGATGATAATAAATTGGTAGAATATTATTTCGGGTTATAAATTTAATGCTAATAAATGGAAAGGTTTTGCATGCAACAACATGCAACCACAAACAATTATTTAAAAATTGGTATTTTCTAAAGAAAGAAGATTTTGCATGGAATATTTAGCCTGGTCTCCAGAAAAAGATGTTTTAGGAGATTTTAAGAGATTTTTAACTGGGGTAATTATATATATATAAATGGGAAACTAACTGTAATGGGGTACTGGAGGATGGAGGATGAGCATGCATTGGATGTTTTTGTAATTGACGATGGAGGAAGATCCCTGGCACAGTCACAGTAGGAGGGTCCTCAAAGATAACAATCCAGACCGTGCAACAAGAGTCACACAACAAAAGAAAAATAGAACATGGAGGCAAATGCAGATTCAAACATTCACATTAACATAAAATTCAATTACAAACAACCAACAACATCCAGGCTTACAGATATGGCTCACACGCCTGATATAACATGCTCAGAAATATAACATTCCTATATGCTCATATATGTGAGTTGAAATCTTAGATATCAAGTCTAAAATCTATCTCATTCTATTCTTATCTACTTCCTAATGATCAGTTACAATGATTTATATCATATCCAAAGATCTAGAATCATCTGTGTCAGCCAAAGATCATTACAATCTCCAATGAATAAAAATGTAACATGCGCATGAATAGGTCGGCCTCAAATTTGAATTACTCTTCGGCGGGTGCATAAGATGAAGTGTGGACCCATAATTAAGTTCGGGGACACTCCATGAAACAATTTGAATCACATTGCCAAGATCCATAAGGTACCGAAAAGATCCATGATAGATCAAACTAGTCGTTAGGTTCAAAACTTATTCCAGTGCCGGTTCTTGAAACTGCCACTTATTCCAGAAGTGATAACTTTCCAGAAAAAGATCCAATCAATCTAAAATTTTGGCACAAGGAAGATGAACATTTCCATGATGCAAACATAGATCCACAAGGTCTGGTGAGCACATATGATGATACACTAAATCTACCAACTAGAACTAAACAAGAACTAAGGAAGAACAAAACTGAAATGAAATATTTTTGGTTGATGCAAGATTTCCAAGAACCAAGGATGCTCCTGCATCAGACATCTGGGGTTAATGAAAAGTGAGTGCCTCACTTTTTTGGGGCTAAAGGAAAACCAATATGGTCTACCCCAGCCTGAGAAATCCAAGAAGATTCCTCCACTAGTTTGTCTTTCCACTTCACCAGATATTCTTTGTACTATCTTCCACATGTTTTCTTCCCATCTCTGATATCCAAAATATCTTCTATCTCTTTTGATTTTTGTTTAGGAAATTGGTTCTCCAATTTTGCTTGATTGTCTTCACTGAATTTTGCTTCATGGTACTGATGTAGGTCTGCAATGTTGAATATAGGTGATATACCCATGCCATCTAATAACTCCACTTCATATGATTTCCTGAGTCAAATTTCTTCAAAATATTACAAGGTCCAAACTTCCTCATCTTCAACTTATTGTATGTATCAACTGGAAATATTTCCTTCCTCAAATACACCATCACTTCATCTCCAACTTTGAACTCCTTATATCTCCTCTTTTCATCTGCTCTCTTCTTATACTTTTGGTTCATATCTTCCAATTGTTGTTTCACTTGAGAATGCACTGTCTTCATGTGTTCTACAAATTCCTCTGCTTTTGCACTTCTTTTATCTTCCATACTAATGTCTCTCAACTCTGATATACCTCTAGGATGAACTCCAGTAACAATTTCAAAAGGTTTCTTTCCTATACTCTTGTTCATTGAATTGTTGTATGCAAACTCTACTTGTGCAAGGACTAGATCCCAACTTCCAGTTTTCTCTCCAACCAAACATCTTATAAAATTCCACAAACTCCTATTTACTACCTCTGTTTATCCATCAGTCTGTGGATGAAAAGTAGAATTAAACTTCAAATTCATCTTTAACTTCTTCCAAAGTGTCCTCCAAAAGTATCCAACAAACTTTACATCTTTGTCTGAAACAATACTCCTAGGTGATCCATGCAATCTAACCATTTCTTTGAAAAACAAGTCTGGTACATGTACTGCACCTGTTGTCTTCTTACAAGGTATGAAATGTGCCATCTTAGAAAATCTATCCACCACCACAAATATAGAATTATTACCTCTTTGTGTCTTCAATAAACCAAGTATGAAATCCATGCTAATATCTTCCCAAGGTCTCTCTGAAACTGTCAAAGGATTATACAATTCGACATTCTAACTACTCTCTTTTGCAACTTGACAAACTCTACAACTCTACACAAATTTCCTAACATCCTTATGAATATGTGGCCAAAAATAGTTCTCATTTACCAATGCTACCGTCTTATCAATTCCAAAGTATCCTAACAATCCTCCACTATGTTTTTCTTTCACCAAGTTATCCATCATTGAACTCTGAGGTATACACAATTGATTCCCTCTGAAAAACATATATTCCTAAATGAAATAATCCAACCACTGACTTCTATCCTCCAAAACTGGTTCTTTACAAGCTCTCCAAGGTTTTGCAAAATTTGGGTCTTCCTCATACAAGTTCTTCAATTCATCAAAGCCTAATACTTCCACTGTCATCTCTGCTAGTAAATTCTTTCTCCTACTCAATGCATCAGAAACTCTATTTGACTTTCCACTCCTATGTTTCAAAACAAAAGTATAACTCTGCAATAATTCCACCCATCTCTTGTGTCTTTTATTCAACTTACCTTAACTGTTCAAATATTGCAACACTTGATGATTTGTATACAACACAAACTCCTTAGGCAACAAATAATGTCTCCACTTCTTCAAGGCTTGAATTATGGCATAAAACTCCTGATCATATACTGAATATCTTCTACTAGCATCATTCAATTTCTCACTGAAATAAGCTACTGGTCTTCCTTCTTGACTTAATACTGCTCCAATTGTATTTCCACTTGCATCATAGTCTACCTGAAATACCTTATTAAAATCTAGTAAAGCCAACACAGGCTGCTCAGTCACCCTTTTTTTCAACAACTTAAAACTTCGGTCTGCTCCAGACATCCACCTAAAATCCTTCTTATCTCTTCTCATTGTTTATGTCATAGGGCTACAAATAGAACTAAAATTCCTAATGAAATTTTGGTAGAAACTAGCCAATCCATGAAATGATCTTACCTCCCCAATAATTTCAGGTGTAGTCCATTCAACAATTGCTCTTACCTTCTTAGGATCCATCTCTAATCCATTCCTAGATATCACAAATCCCAAATATACCAATTCTTCCTTCATGAAACTACACTTCTTAATGTTTATCAACAACTGCTCTTCTTTCAACCTCTATAAAACTTGTCATATATGCAACAAATATTCTTCTCTAGTCTTACTAAAAATCAAGATGTCATCCAAATATACAATCACAAACTTACCCAATAATTTCTTCAATACCTCATTCATCAACCTCATGGAAGTACTCGGTGCATTTTTTAATCTAAAAGGCATCACCAACCACTCATACAATCCTTCATTTGTCTTGAATGTTGTTTTCCACTCATCTCCTCTGATTCTGATATGATGATATCCACTCTTCAAATCTATCTTTTTAAAGTATTTAGCTCCACTCAAACAATCCATAATGTCATCCATCCGGGGCAAAGGAAATCTATACTTCATCGTGATCTTGTTTATGGCTCTAGAGTCTGTACACATCCTCCATTCTCCATCCTTCTTAGGTGCTAGCATAGCAGGTACTGCACAAGGACTTAAGCTTTCTCTAATCAAACCCTTCCTCAACAATTCTTGCACTTGTCTATTCAACTCTTCATTTTCTGACGGTGTCATCCGGTGTGTTGCTTTGTTAGGCAAACTAGCTACATGAATCAGATCCATGCAATGAATAATACTCCTCATAGGTGGCAATCCATCAGGTACATTATCTGAAATGATATCTTCATACTCTGTTAGCAACTTTTTGATCTCATCCGGTTGTTCTTCTACATGCTTCAAGTCTTCAGCCTTCTTAGGAACCAAGGCATAACACATGTTCTCATGTCTCAATCCATCCAGAAATCTCCTTCCATCAACCAAACAAATTCTAGCATTCGTACAAATCTCAACTTTAGGAACATCTTCCAATGGAAACAAAGTTTGCTTCATCCCATTAGCAACAATGGTATATATGTTCTTCTTTCCATCATGAATAGCATGTCTATTATACTACCAAGTCCTTCCCAACAAAACATGGCATACATCCATAGGCATAATATCACACAAAACTTCATCATGATAATTTCCTATCTTCAATTTCACCAAACATTGTTCACTTACTAGTATCTTATGCTCATCTTGAATCCAAGCTATCTGATAGGGCTTCGGGTGTTTCAATCTTTCCAACTTCAATTTGGTCACCATTTCTTTAGAAACCGGGTTCTCAGAACTTCCACTATCAACAATCACTTTGCAACATTTACCAACTACCTTGCATCTGGTCTGAAGCAAATGTTTTCTTTGTAATGGCTCCTTCTCCAACTCACTTTGACACAATACTCTTCTATTCACCAACACTTCTCCTTCTTTCGGTTGATTAGACGATCCAACATGATCCTCCTCAATAAAGGTTGTTCTTCTATTGTTTTCTGTCTTTCTACTTGTCTCTCCTTGATTGCATTCAAATGCTCTATGTCCTTCTCCACCACATTTGAAACAAGTTCCTTTGAATACTCTTCTCTCCTATCCTCTATCATCTTTTCTATAACCTTCATTCTGGTAACCACCATAGCCTCCTCTTCGGTAAGAGTTTCCATCATCTCTATGGTATGAATTCTCATTCTTACTGACTTATTTATCTTTGTTCTGATCTGGAAAAGATCCTCTTCCTCCTCCAGTAAAAGTTCTTCCTCTTTTTTCTCTGCTCATGTCTTTTATTCAGCTTCTCTTCTGCTTTTACGACACATTGATATGCCTCTTCCACACTCACCAACTTGATCAAATTGATCTCATCTTGTATGGATGACCTCAAACCATTCACATATCTGGCTACTTGCTCAATCTCATCCTCTGAATGTCCAGATCTGATATTCAACTTGTAGAAATCTTCAGCATACTCTGTCACACTTGAATCCTTTTGTTTCAGATTTTGCAACTTCTTGAAAAAACTAATCTGGTAGTCTACAGGCATAAACTTTGTCTTCAACTTATTCACCATCCAATCCCATGATTTTATCTTCTCCTTTCCTCTTCTTTGCCTATCTGTCTGCAAATTTTCCCACCAAATGGATGCATGTCCTCTCAACTTTGTACAAGAAAATTTCACCTTCTTGTCTTCAGTGGTACCTTCAAAATCAAAATACTTTTCCATCTCTGTTATCCAATCTAACAATTCATCTGAATCCAACTTACCATTATAATCCAGTGGATTGAAATATGGTTTGGTATTCACTTTAGTTAGGGCTCTTATGAACCTCTCTTCTCCTTGATCAAGGCCAAGTTGTTCTTATCTTCCCCTTTCTTCCTGTACTTCTACATCTTCATCACTCACATCATCAACTGGTCGACCTATCCTCTTGGTCGTTTCAACTGCATCTAATCTGGCAGTAATTCCTCTCAACATCTCCATCATAGGTGGGTCTACATTTCCACCCACTCCATTTCCTCTACCATTTATTCTTCCTACCATATTTACACAAATCCTTTGCAACTGCAGGTCGGATCCACAATCCACTACCCTACAAAAAATCTTCAATAGGACTCCACGAAATCTGGCGATCTCTCAAGAAATGAATCTCACTCTGATACCAATCTAGCATAGTCATGGTAGGAGGGTCCTCAAAGAGAACAATCCATACCGTGCAACAAGAGTCACACAACATAAGGAACATAGAACATGGAGGCAAATGCATATTCAAACATTCTTGTTAACAAAAAATTTAATTACAAATAGCCAACAACATCTGGGCTTACAAATCTTGCTCACAAGCTTGATATAACATGCTCAGAAATACAACATTCCTATATGCTCCTATATGTGAGCTGAAATCTTAGATATCAAGTCTAAAATCTATCTCATTATATTCTTATCTACTTCCTAATGATCGATTACAATGATTTATATCATATCAAAAGATCTAGAATCATACGCATCAGCCAAATATCATTACAATCTCCAATGAAGAAAAATGTAACGTGTGCATGAATAGGTCGGCCTCAAATTTGAAATACTCTTCGGTGGGTGCATAAGATGAAGTGTGGACCCATAATTAAGGTTGGGGACACTCCATGAAAAAATTTGAATCACATCACCAAAATTTGCAAGGTACAGAAAAGATCCATGATAGATCAAACTAGCCGCTAGGTTCAAAACTTATTTCGGTGCTGGTTCTTGAAACTGCCACTTATTCTGGAAGTGATAACTTGCTGAAAAAAAATCCAATCAGTCTAAAATTTTGGCACAAGGAAGATGAACATGTCCACGATGCAAACATAGATCCACAAGGTCTGGTGAGCAAATATGATGATATGTTGAATCTACCAACTAGAACTGAACAAGAACTGAGCAAGAACAAAATTGAAATGAAATATTTTTGGTTGATACAAAATTGCCAAGAACCAAGGATGCTCTTGCACTAATCCCTATTGCCTTGAACTTTTTGCATGTGTTGGAACTACAAAATTGTCGTTTATGGTGAAATCAACCAGTGCAACGAACAACTTTCTGATTCTCCAAAAAAAAATTTTTTTTTAAACAACTCTAAGGATCTCTTCCACCATTGTATGTCTACCTTCCTAGAATGCAACAAGGAATCAAATTATAACAATGACCTCTTTGAAATATTCATGCACAAAGTGTACTCAGGGGGCATCATGTCGGACAAGAGGTACGAAGGCGGCATTGTCAACGAGCATGGAGAACAAATAAATACCTGGTATGTATCATACACTTTCTATCTTGAGTTGTTTGGAATCGCAAGGCCTCGTAAAGGTATTCTCCAAGAAATCTGAGCAACGATAATGTATGGGTAATTTCTTGTTGTGGAATATGGAATTCATTTTCGACTATGTTGTTTATTCTTCTTTTCAATAAAAAACATTGGCAATAATAATGATAATTCATGTATCTTCTATGTTAGAGTTTGAGCTATGCATTACTCTTGGATTTATACCATCAAATAGAAAATTGAAGACCCTTTCAATACATCCATTTTGTGTATACCTTGCATGCGATGAACTTGATGAGACCGTCCTTCTTGAAGTGAACTGTCAACTATTCGTTCACCATGCCCATGATCCCACAAATTGCATGTGTTGTACTTTCTCTCAATGTTGGATGCATACCTTATATCAAGTAAAGAGCTTGTCTTAGCGTGGTCCTGGTTTGAAAGGAGATCGAATCCTCTTTTGTCTAAGATTACCTGTGTCTGCTATATCGGTGGTACTCCGGTTAATGTTGCACTCGAAGAGTCTATACTCTTGACAGTTTTCTATCCTGGCTTATGCTATGACAAGATAACTGAAACTTAGTCTTAGGATATACCGAGTAATGTGTTACTTCTTCTTATTTTGTTTCTAGCCATTCGATATTTAGTTCTATTTTGCATTCGACAGTTGTTGTTTTGTATACCTTGATGTGCGATTTTACTTTCTTTTGCGCCTTGGTTTTGGGATGAATATACTGTGTAACCCTTCCCTGTGTCTGCTTTTGAAATTGAGTAAGCCAAGTTTATGTTGGGGTTGGCGGTTTTATTTTAATGACCCTATCATTGGTAATTGGCATTGTTTATTGTTTTCTACATTGCATTACTTTCATTTGGATGGGAATGTGATATATACTAGCTTTCGATGCATGTATGTTTATGAATTGGATCCTTCTATATTGACTTGGTGATTTCTATTTCCTCCGTATGGCATTTGGGAGTTATGTTAAAATTCGATAATTATGCATTTAGTTGGTATTCAGTATTTATATATATGTTTATGTACGTATTTATATATGTGTTGCCTTGTTTAATTTGAAAGGATTGTATTGAAATTTGTATTTTAATATATATATATATATATCATAGTAATTCTTTGTTTAATTATATGCATAGGAAGAAATCAACTATTAATTCTTTTCTTTTTCATTCTTTGATAAACAAATATTACTTTGGATGTTGTTAAGTCATTTGATAAATAATTTGTCAAATTGAATGATAAAATTAAACTTAATTGGATGATCATAGGTCTTATAATGTTTAAATAAGATCTTATAGACTTTGTCTTTAAGCTCTATACTTGATGATTGTAGATTTTATGTTTTTATTTTGTTTATAGTCAAATCCTAATGTTATCAATGCTTAGGAATATAGTCTCTTAGAAATTGGTAGATTAATATTTGAAGTAAGGGAAAAGATTTAATTTCTTAAGGCTCAATCTTTAATTTGTTTGATGAAAATGCTTTATGTGGTAATCGGTGAAAATATATTTATCTATATGTGTATGTATATAGATATTGTAAATTGATTTTATATGCATGTATCTTGTTTCAAGATAATAAATCGCTTGGTAGATTACAATTGTTAGAATATCATTGTGGCTAATGTTTTATATCTATTCTAAGAATCTTGTGTCTAATAAGAAATTGTAACATTAGTAATAAGTTATTGGTTAATTCATTTGTCTAGAGTAGATAATTGTTGCTAAACAAATTATAGGATGATCAAACGTGTCTGAGTAATATGAAAGGTGGAGACAATGTACTTCATGGTTGCATTGTTTATTTGATTGCTTGTTTGATTATTGTGTCGATAATTGGAAGTTGGGATGATTTTGATAATGGTATAAGAGTGGGATTCTTTTGTGCAAAGTGGTTAATGGTAGTCTTCCAGAGGCTTCGGGGGGAGTATCTTGAATGTTGGGTTTTAAGATGGTTTCATTTTGATGTGGTTGGTAATGTGCTTGAATTGTATGCAAGAGGGTCCATGTCTTGCACTGTGCATTCATTCTTGTAATTGGAATATGTGAACGATATGGTCTATGCCTTGCTTTGTGCATGGGTTTCATGTGATATTGTAAGTGTGCAAGATGGTTTCTACCTTGCTTTTTGTTAGGGTCTTCTAGTTGCAAGTAGGGGGAGTGGCTCTCAATGGGGGCCGAAACCCAAAGTGGTGTCTAGGGTAACCCATTTAGGAGTTTCTTAATCCAGGGATAACCTAAAATAAATTAGGGGGTTGGGTAGATCTCACATTAAACAAGATAATTGGATGCCTCACCCATACATGTAGTGTTCGTTTAGGCTAATGATGGGTTGAGAAGGCTTGGTTGGCAAGATCAACTTCCTTGTCCTCATGAAAGGAATTTTGGTTCTGCATGTGTCACCCTATGGGGCCGACGTCTAGTGAGAGACTGTCAGGGTAACCATAGATGGGAGCCGACATCTAGTGAGAGACTATCAGGTTAACCCATTTCAGGACCATGTGATGACACTCCTCCCTATTGTAGTCTAGCATTCCCTAGTTTTGTGTTCCCCTTCTATTGTGTGTGTGCCTCTAGGAGCGTCGTTGGTGTTATGTGATGTTCATGTTGTACGGTGTCATGTTGGAGCCATGTTTAGTCCTTTTGTTTTAGCCTTCTATCTTCTTGACTATTTTATGTAGTGGGACCTTATGTTATCTCCTAGCATGGGGGATGGACCTTAGGGTTCCACATGGTCGGAAGGTTTGTGCTTTTTCCTCCATTGGGTTTCCCTTGCTATTGTTTGTGTGCATGAAGGATGTACCTCGTGTAGAAGATTCTAGAGCTTGTACCAGTTTGAGGAGATAGTTTCTATGTATATGTTTTGGACTTGGATATTAGTTGTATTATGTTTTGTATTATTGATGTATCCTTCCCAATTGTATTCAAGGAAGCAATAATGTTAACAATGTAATGATGTACTCTCAAGTAATGTAATTGTATATGCACTTGTTAGTTCTTTATATATGATCTTTAATGATTAATGTTTAGTTCTTGTTATTAGTTGTGTTAGTAATGTCATCATGGAACCTTAGAGGACTTAGTTTAGTTTTAATGTTATGTTATGTTTAGTTATACATATCTTTGTTATTTAAAAAAAATAAAAATTGGCCATTATTATAGTTTAGATACATGTTGTCCTATGGGGTTCCTTGGTGGGGCATTACAAAGAACACTCGCTTGCAAAAATAAACAAGAACACCTTCCATGCAAAAGAGCTATAAACAATAATCTATTATATCATCAATTAGGAAAAACTTATAGAATGAACATCAAGAGTCTTCAAGAGATAATACAATGAGGGAGAGTGATTTATAAGAGCAACCCTAAATGGTAAAGGGATTAGATCATGAAAAGTGTTATCATCTTATGTGATGAGACAAATTGATCTAATAAAAGTTCACCCTAGTTAATAGAAAAAAAACACTCCTAAGTTTAGCTTAAGTCCATAAAAATGAATTAGCTTAATAATCAATTAAAGATTAATTATTTATTAGCTAATGCATAATTATTCTAACACACCCTTTAATATAAACTTAGGGAGTAGCAAAAAACCCTAAAAAGCTAATGCATAAAATAAAGAATGTATGATGGGTCCCAACAAATAAGGCCTCATGAGGTACCCATGTACAAACAATCTAATCTCTCACAACTAGAGAAAAGGAGAAAACTCATGGAAAATCCTCCTCTCTTAAAGAGAGAAAGGTGAATGAAGGATTAAGAATCCTTCAAAATAATATCCCAAAAGAATAGGAACATGTAGAACATTGCTAAAGCACAAAGAAGTTGTAGACAACTGTCGAATGATAACTAATATAGTGTTGTAATGAAGAACCTACTCTAATATATATGATGATTAGGATCAAGAAGACAAGAATATGTTTGAGTGCCCCCAACAAAACTACTTGAATTAGATAGAAAACAAAGGTAAACATTTAGAATTTGAAGATGGGTAAGTGCACCAAGATGGTCGCACTTTTGTGGCCACAAAAGTGAAAAATGAGAAAAAACGCGTTCGCGTTATAACGCGAACGCGTTTTTTCTTTTTAAAAGCAAAAAAAAAGTGAACATTCTTCATTTCTGTTTTTACTGATTTCCATTTCTGCCCGCGGCCAAAAACCCTGCACTACGCGCTCGCGTTGTTGCGGAGGTGACTTCTTCACATTTGATCAACTTGAGTTCAATTTTTCTTCACAAATATGGCGCAAACTGACGAAAGATGCAAGAGGTAAAGTTTGTTTTGGTATTTGTAATGAATTTTTTGTTTTAAATTGATTTTGTTTGTTTTAGTTTAGAAATGAATGATTTTTTTTTTAATTTGTAGGGGAAATCCTCCAAAAGAGGAGGAAAATCCTCAACCAAATCAGCCTCAACCACAAAATCAACCTCCCCCACCATTCTCTCAATACCCTCTGGCACTCAAGAAAATTTGAGGAGTGAAATTGAAAACAATAGAAAAGAAGTTGAGGATCTTATTAGTAGGTTGAGTGATCAAAATTCTTCAACCACAGAAAGGATACATCTAGCAGATTCGTTGAAGGATTTGTTAAAAAATGTGGATGCAATTACCCAACAAATATCTGGATGGCAAAATAGGAGGCAAACATCAAGGGTATATTATGCAGATAAATTATCATATAAACAAGTTAAAGATTTAAAGATTACTAAAGGCGATTTGTGCTCTCTATTCACTGACCCTAGAACAAATCAAAATCTCACCCTCGTGATACCAAAGAGGTTTCTACTATCCATTGGTGCCACCATGAGATTAGGAACCATTTTTATGATAGATGGTATATGGTCTTTGATTACCCACCGTGCAATAACTATGAAGTCCCCCAATATTTTCTTAGGAAATTATACTGTGAGTTTGTATTGAACCAAATCCCGAATTATTTTTATATGAAGGAGTTT
>VDFB02264186.1:220991-300231 GCA_007258455.2 Sequoia sempervirens | reverse complement strand
AATAGAAATTTTTATTCAAAATACAATTACAAAAGCATCAAACAAGTATAAAATGTTGGGGAAGTGTTTTCTATTAGATTTGAATAAATATTTGAGTACAAAATTGCATCATCATGCAAAAAATAATAGCTAGCTAATACAATTATGAATTTATGATGTCTATCTTTAAAAATCATCATCACAAATTGCATATCCAAGGAAGTTACAAATTACAAGATTTTATAATTTCCTCTTCCTCGTTTTACTAAAAAATTGGGGAGTGGAACTAGACCTTCACTTGACTATAGCTTCTCGGTAAACCTAGAAGGCTACAATTGTGGCTCCATTTACATTTTTGTTTGGCTGAAATGGTTTTTTTCCCCAAAAAATCCCAATTTAATCAGCCGTGATTTTCAACAATTTTTAAAGGTTTAAAATGCAAAAAAAATCATGTAAAAATTGTGAAAAAAACACATAAAAATCATGAAAATATTGCCCAACCAACATGTCACGAAACCATAAACGTGCGAAATCGCTATTTAATAAGGTTTTTTCATTGATTTTTAGCACAAAACTGAGCATTGGTCGTTGGGACGTGGTTCATCATCAAAGATTCACTAGATCTCATCAAGTTGGGATGCATATTTCTAATAGATGTTAAGGACATTAAAATAGAGACACATTCTTTGGTATGCTTCTACGTTTGATGTTAAGGACAACAACATGAAATGGTTAAGATATGCGTTTCTTTTTTCTCTATATTCCACACTACTATCATTTGCTTTAGGCTTGTAATAATGCTTTCCATGTATATAAATCCAAAAACATAATTTATTGGGAAATAGTAGACAATATCATAAATACTAAGGCTTCTATCTTATTTTTTAACATGTTCGAATCTTATAAAAGTACTTACCAAAAGTAAATATAGAAAGTTAGACTAAATTGAAATAAAACTCTATTGGCTTGATATCAACCTAAAGATGTTTGTTTTCTTTTAATTCTTGTGATCCCATTTATTCAAAAGAATTTCAACATTTCAATTGTCAACAATAATATTATAATACCAAGGTGGTTGTTTAGATTATCAAAGTCAGGTTGAGACAAATTTCCTTTTTAGATGCTAACAAAGTATGATAATTTGGAGCTTCAATTTGACATTGGCCATCAAGTTTTAATGATAAGTGGGTAGGGTAGTAATAATTGTATAATCCATAGAAGCATAAATCCTCAAAAAATTGCAAAAATCCTCGATCGAAACAATTTTTTCCCCAAAAAATCCTGATTTAATCAATTGTGATTTTCAACAATGTTCAAAGATTTTTAAGGGTTTAAATCGTGAAAATATCATGTAAAAATCATGAAAAAAATTGCCCAACCAACCCGTTGTGAAACCATAGTCATGCAAAATCACTATTTAATCAAAGTTTTTCGTTGACTTTTGACACAAAACCAAGCATTGACTGCTAGGACGTGGTTCACCATCAAAGATTTGCTAGATTTCATCAGGTTGTTGAGGCAAATCAAAGGTAGGCAACCTTGAATGGACGTATATTTCTAATAGATGTTAAAGACATTAAAATAGACACATTCTTTGGTATGCTTCTACGTTTGGTGTTAAGGACATTAACATGGAATGGTTAAGAGATGTGTTGCTTTTTTCTCTATATTTCACACTATTGTCATTGGTTTTAGGCTTGTAGTAATGCTTTCCATGTATATAAATCCAAAGACACAATTTAGGGGGAAATAGTAGACAATATCATAAATACTAAGTAAGGCTTCTATCTCATTTTTAACATATTTGAACCTTATAAAAGTACTTGCCAAAAGTAAATATAGAAATCCAAACTAAACTTAAATGAAACTCTATTGGATTGATATCAACCTAAAGAGGTTTGTTTTCTTTGAATTTTTGTGATCCTGACTATTCAAAATAATTTTAACATTTTAATTGTCAACAATAATACCAAGGCGGTTGTTTAGATTATCAAGGTTAGGTTGCGACAAATTTCCTTTTCAAATGCTAACAAAGTGTGATAATTTGGAGCTTCAATTTGACACTGGCCATCAAATTTAAATGATAAGCAGGTAGGTTAGTGACAATTGTATAATCAAGTGGGAAGCGTAAGTATATACATAATAGTATATAGACATTGTGGAACCAAAAGTAGAATGGTTCCTATTAGAAAGATAAAAGCCAGCTTGTAGTGCTGAAAAAAAAAACTGTAGCAGTATTTCAACTACACTCTGTTCCCATCATGATGAGTTTGGATGTGGGCAAATATGTTGAACATGTTTGATTATGGTCAGAACTGTCACCTGTAAACATTTCTCCCATGCTTCACCTCTTTTCCATCTGACTCTACTTCAAGAATCAATTCAATTGGACACCCCTTGGCTCATATCTAGTCCATTCTAAGATGGATTTCTGCTAGTCCTAGACTTACTGGAGCTCCTTAATTGCTATTGTCTGTAGAGACAGTTGATTAAGGATTAAGTAACTTTTCTAATCTTCGATATGCTACCTTCTTGTGAAAGTTTGATCTATATCTAGGGGCCCTCCTTTGCCAAAATATTGTAAAAACAAATATATGACTAACTTGTTTTCTCTTGAGATTGTTTTAGTGGTAAATTTGAAGTGGGAACTTTGTGATTCTCATAGGAGGTGAAAGGATAGATTTTCTGTCATGTGATCTTCTTTCATTGATTGAAAGAAAATATGTTTTAGATGGTTGTTTCTTCGCCAAAAAGTCTTTGTTTAGAGAGTGGTACCACTATTGCAAAATGTGGTATGTATGTGAATTTGCCTTCAGCATATGGGTAAGGTGAATCTATTAGAAACATCCTTTGATTTCCCCTACGCTAAAGTTACATGGAAAATCTCGTGGTTGCCTGGGAGACTAAATTTACCAGAAATTAGATCAATTGGCTACTGTTGCTCTTTCTATTTAAAAAACTATGATTAGTCACCTCAACATTGATGCTGTGGGTTTTGAGGAAAGATACTAATAATGATATTTTTTCTCAAAAGAGGAGGGTACTTAACAGACTTTATTAATAATATTTTGGCATGTTTCTTTGTAGTTTGATATTCAGTCAAGTATCCTGGAGGTTGAGCTGAAGAGGTTTATGGCCAATGGGGTTCTTAAGGTATATCCAAAGCACTTGATCAATACAAGGAGCTTACCCAAAATTGTTCCTATTCATGAATGTGGGAGGTTGACAATGAAGGATGGGGCATTCTATAACATGGGTATATTAATTCAGCTCTAGATGGGTGTTCAATGAAGGGAGCTGAGATAGTGTTGGACAATCTTACAGTTGAAAGTAGTGGCAAAAGGAATCAATTTCAACTAGCAGGGGTGGAGAATAGAGGTGAAGTTCATGAAACAAATGTAGTCATTCAAGCCTTCAGGCAACTGCTGATCATATGGAGCAAAGTGGGGCCAATTTAGTTCTTAATTTGGTAAGGCATCTCTTCAATAGCTAGGGGGTCGGTGATAAATCCAATGTGTTTGATTGCACCTTGTCTTTAAATTCATCTCTTTAGTACTATATTTTGCTGACAATTAGCTATGGAGGAGTGTTTCCTAATTGGGTTGAGAAGGCAATAGAGCAACATGTGCAGAGTATAGTGGATGCTTTGGACAAGCAAGAGCAGGACAGAGCTAAGGCAGAGGATTTATGATCTCAGAAATTCTAATGTGGCTGTCAGAGCTGCTGTTCCTACTTGAAATTGTTTTTTTGATCTTGTTGACTATTACTTAGTTCATTGTATAATAATGAGTTGGTTTAACTATTCAAGTGTTGTCATGACTCGTTGGAGGAAGGGTTGTGCCCTAAATTACATTTTATAAACTCTTCTTGATCTGTGGTGTAGTGTTGATGCTTTTGATATTTGAGTTGTGTATAGAAACTGGTTTAGTACGCTACCTGTCATTTCTCAGTTAGGAGGTCATTTTATTATTAATGGATATGTGATCATCCTTAGTGGACAAATACAAAATTCGTTATTTTTTCTTCACTGTATAAAAAAAGTTTGATTTGTAACTTCAAGTGCATGTGTGATATTTATCTTTTTTTAATTTTTTCCATTGGTTTTTAAGGATTATACAAGAATGCATCCTCCTCCCTTCCCTGTATCCCCATCCCCTTGTTGTTTCCAAGAAATGGGGATGGTCTGGGATGTTCCCTGGCCATCCCCTGTCATGAAGAGTTTCAGGGATGCATCCTAACTGAGCCCTTGTCGAAGGGACATTTGGCTGTCCTTTGGATAGCTAGGGATGTCCATGATGTCCCTTGAACCCCTGAGGATGGCCAGACGTCTGCAATTGTTTTTTTCCATCTTTTAGTTGAAATATTCCTTAATGCTTGTGATTGTTCTTCTACTGCATATGCTCTGTTATAATATTAAAAATTGCCCTTTGCCTCCTCAAATCTGCTTCTTGGGCAGCTCCTTGTTTTTGCATTCAGACTTTGTGCTTATGGATTGGGTCAAGATAAGTTTTAGACAAGATAATAGGTTAGGTAGGCTAGTGCTAGGTATCCTTTTTGATGCTTTTCTTGGCTTTTAGAAAAAATTGAAAACAATAGATCTTTGTTGTTGGAGATGTGCCTGGTGTTTTGAATTGAAATCGGGGATGTTTTCAACATCCAGGGTCTCAGGATGCTAGGAAACAATGCTGCATCCCAAACCCCAGCAACGGGTCCATTAGATTTATTTCAGTTCATTGTACAATGGAATACATGCATGAGATCACCAAAATAAGCATGTATATGATATATCCAAAAATATTTAAGTATAGTATATTGGCAGAGGCTGTAGAATGCGCTTATATGAATAGCTGGCTGTAGATAGCACATCTGGGCATTGTATGTGTAAATTTTGAAATAATGGTTGGTTGTCCCTTACTGAAATTGCTGAAAGCTCTAATTTATTTACTTAATAATAATGCACTATATGTCTATTTTAATACCATCATCACCTGTGATGAACTACTGTTTTGGTCTGTAATTAATTATTTAGGTTACAAATGCAAGTCAACTATTTGAAAACAAGGATAGAGATCAAAGATTAAGGTAAGTGAATGAGGAGCTTATGCTATGTCCTTCAGAACTAGATATTTTATATTTATAATGATATTTTCAGACAACTAACAAAATCCACAAAATAATGTACATAATGGAATTGTATAATCTCAAATGTGATGTATGTGAATGTCTAAACATGAATCTTGATGTCATGTTCGGCTAAAATATAAAATTTTCCATCCCTAAAAAATTGCCTCCCTGGTGACTGTCCCTGAAATGCATGCCACCATCCCCTGCTGTCCCCATCTTGGAAGCACTGCGGAACATAGGTTTTTTGATCTAGTAAACTCTCCTTTAGGATGACCTTCAATTTTGATGTCACAACTAAGTGGTATCTCATCCATCAAATTTACCTGAGAATTGCATCTGGTTTCTTCTACCCTCAAGTTGGATGTGGTATTTTTATCCAATTTCAACCATGCAACATGTCTTCTTGGATTTTAAATGGGGGCTCCACTTTGGAAGCACTATGCTTTTACCATGTGAGTTCATCCCATTCAATTCTCAATTTTATTGTTATTGATTATTATTATTAATATTATATAGAATGACATATCTATAAAATAATTGGAAACCAAAAGTTAAAGTTGATGCATGGTGTAAAATGCCCCGAGACTAAAAAGTCTATTGTGTGGCATTTAGTTTAGACATGGTAAAGAATTAGTTAAATGTTAGTTTGCTTCGTACCTAATACACAGTTATATATTAACTTGTAACTGACCAAAACTAATTCATGACCAACGCAAACCCAAATATATGGTCCATTAAGGGACTCTAAAAAGAGTTACATACATACCATTTGGGTTTCACGTGTGTAATCTTCTTCATGGTGAGCTGATTTTGGTTATCTTCCTTTATTTAAGAAAAGTCCTACCTTGCTCTGCTTTCTCATATTCTGAATTGTGTATTCTTAATTCTTCCACGCAATATGTTTAAATGCAATGAGTCCTATTCCTATTATGTAGTGCACAATGATTCGGTTAGTATATAGGTTAGTCTACAACCTTAGCATTCCTCTTCTTTGTAATGGATTGGCCCACAAGTAGCACTAACAATTATCAATTCAAGAAGACAACAATATCACAAAGACTTTCTTGAGAAGACACAACTAAACGCTTGCCAGGGGATTGAGTTGAAGAGTTATTGTAGACTTTCCAATGTCAGCAGCTCAGTCATAAGAAGTTAGAAGAGAGGTTAGTGAAAATATGGATCAGAATATTTGTTGTCTTGAAATAGTCATCCGTCTTTATTTGTGAGTGGCAACTCTATTCGTATTGTTATATTTCACTGAGATTCTTTTTAAGGTAAGACAAGGAAAACTTAATGCATTTTTCCTTCGTTAAAAATTTCTAGAGCATTAGATTCTGGTTGGAGTTTCAACTTCTCTTTGTTTTCAAGTGTTTCCTTGCATGATTAGAAGTGTAGAAATAGCATGTCACTAGTTTGGAACCTAGGTGTATAAATACCATGTAACTAATTTGGAATCTTCTTTTGCTCACCTTCCGTCTGCTTGCTGTTTCATTTGGTTTATTATGTCCAGAACAAGATTATCTCTGAGAATATTGTTTATGGCATGGGCTATAATTCATCTAGGTTCTCAAATGGCCAGTTTTTAAATTCGAATTACTTCTTTAAGCGTCTTTAAGGGAGAAATGCTTATGGAGGGATGCTATGAAATGTATACTAATTGTTGTTGGCACTAAATGGAACCATTCCTATTGAGGAATTGTACAAATTGTCATAAAAATGTTGTGCTAGATCAAGTAAATTTACCTATGCACTTTGTTTCCTCCTGGCATATCTTTTCAAGCATGCTTTAAGGCACTTGTTTACTACTTCAGTATAGACATCTATTTGTGGATGGTGATATCTACTCAATTTGAATGAAGTGCTGCTAAGCAAAATAGTTCTTGGCAAAAGTAGCTGGTAAATTTATTATCCAGATTACATCTGATTTGACTAGAATGACCATGCGATACATAAATGTTCTTCCAAGGAGATGTCTACATAGTGCAAAAATGATCAGATACTTCCACAAAAGTTCTATTAAAGCAAAAATGTTAGAAATCGCCAATCTTTGCAAGATCTAAAACTAGACCAACGAATTTGTAAAACCCATTGTTCTGTTTGTCTTTCAGAATAGCCATATGGTAGAATTCCACAATTTTAAACCTGTTAATAATGAAAATGTAGGTCTTTTATTCCTCAAGTTGTTATGTGGTTGAAGCATGAAGCAGCTCAGCTTTCGTAAATCAAAGAAGTCTCAACCTGAAGTTGCCTATCTTATATAAAGATGTTTTAAAGAGAGGTTTGGAAACCAAATATTCTTATGTTTTTCTTGCCATGATTAAAGTATACATGTTACAAATTATCAACATTTACAACATGTATACTTTACATCCAATGAAAATAGATTTTAAATCATGTCGATGATGGGTCTATCTCAGATCGAGATGGTTTAAAGAGAGGTTTAAAAATTAACTCTCCTTTTGTTTGATTTGCCATAATTAATTATTTAATTACCAACAATTCTTACCTTTATCTTTTGTATATAACATGTGAGTGGTTATGATTTGTTTTACATTTTTCGAGTGTAGTGGAAATACTGGTTGAAATCAATCTTGTTTTGTTTATGATACTAATTCAAGGCAATTTGTGGTTATCTTTTGTGAATGTGCTGTTATGGTAAAAATGACACTCTCCTAGGCTCCACATCCAATGAAATTAGGTTTACTGTTACACTCTTCGCCCTTCCCCTGCTTCCAATTCTAGATTGCCCCTTGACATGATTACGCAATTCAAAGAATCAAATGTATTAAAATAATGTCAATAAATGACCCACCTCGCGAAAAGACACTGTTACAGTCTTCACCCTTCCCCTGCCTCCAATTGTAGATTGCCTCTTGACATGATTACTCAATTCAAATGTGTTAAAAACTTAAAATAATGTTGATAAATGATCCACCCCACGGAAGACACTGTTACAGTCTTCACCCTTCCCCAGGCTCCCACTATAGAATGCCTCTTGAGTCTTGACATGATTACTCAACTCAAATGTGGCATACCATTCATTTATTAGCTATTGCAGGAAAAGACCTGGTTAGATATCCTTTGGTTATCCATGCTCTTGTTTAAGATATAAAAAACAGCTCTCATTGTACAAGAAATGTGAGACAAAAATTGCCCCAAAGATGATAAGTAACCTTTAGACAAAACTGCTGCAAGCATGTACTCCATGCCAGGTGAGAAGGAGGCAGCAAGGCAAAGAGAACTACTGAGATGCTAAATTAACTAATAAAAGAACAAAACTTATCAGAGACCTTAAGGGAAACTATGTCAGAAATTAAAAGAATTAGCATCTCTGTAGAGTACTTCAAATTTTCAGCAGATAAAGTCCCAAGGTGTTGATTATATCGTTCAAATACTAATCATTAAAGTTACACTCACATCTCTTAGTTTCCTATCATCTGCTTGAATCTCTTTTAAGATGCCAATTGCTGGCCAGTAACCTACTCACTGGAATTGCTGCTGCTGCCGGTCTATTTAAATCTCATTTTCTATCCAATTTAGGTGGATATATAATGATGATGATGGAATGGGTGGTTGCACACTGATATTCATGCTCCTTAATGAAAACTGCTTAATGCTTCTCAAGTTCTGTCCCATTCCTCATCGCATTGTTGGCAAAGGACATGAAAAGGCTTAATAGAAGTTACTTGGTCCTTTGGAGGATTAACACTTTCTTTAGTTCCAATTTGGTGATATCCTTAGACAGACAAGGGTAAACTTGTTTTAATTATCCATGTCAGTGGAACTGGAAATCCATCAAAGTCCTTATTTACTGCAATTACTCTGAGAATCTGACTGCTCAATTCTAGGTGGGAAAACAGAAACTGCAAAAGATTTTGTGTGTTTAAACACTTCGATGTGATCAGCACAGAAATTAGAAAGTTGTGCTAAAAACTGTCCCCTTCATAGTTCGCATGAAAAATTACATTGTTGCTTGCAAATTTCTGCTGTTCTCTTTTAACTGATATTAAAAACTAAAAATTGTGTGTGTACTGTCACCTCAATTAAACATTGTATGCATGCTGAACTTTAAAATTTTGCCAATTTAAAACTACAAACTGCTTTTGTTCATATGAACTAAACCCAATCTTGTCAGAATATTCTTGAATCAAATGGAATTTTTATATGGCATTCATTCCAGAAGCTCTAAAAGACAATACAACCAAAATTCAATCTATTCAATGACTGACATTATTCTGTTGTTTCTTAGCTTCTTAAGAACACCTCATTTTGTTTGCTTCATCTTTTATAATATGATGCTTAAGGAACTAAATTTGTAACAAATCATTTATTTGAGGGAATTTTCCTCTTTGAAAAAAATGCTGGGTTATAACAATTTCTACAAGAAGCTAAATTCTAAACAAATAGATGAAACACTAAAAGCACTCGATGTGGTAGCTATGTAGCTATCAATCACAACATTTTGCATCTAGTTACAGTAAATGCTATTCAATTGAGGACTACTAGAGAAAACTTAAAAGAAAACAATTAGGTTCAGAACAATTAAAATTCTCCATCCCAAGTCAAGTAAAGGCAGGTTCATATAGAAAAATCATAAAACTTCCAAGAGAGAACACATGAATTCAAACGTCAACATTCAGCTTCTGAAAGGCATTAAATGCAATATTTATTAAAAGAACGTGTAATACTATAGAGTTCATTGACGCATTTCTTCCATTGCCCTTCTTCCTGTGATTGAGGGAAATTTGCAATAAAAGAGTCTTGGATGCTGTGAAGCACAAGCCCTTTATGCTTTCCTGCTTCATCACTTGCTGTATCTTCTCCTAGGAAGATGATAACCTATGAAACAATTGGAAGAGATGCTGTTGGGCCCCAAGTATCATCTATGCATTCCCCAAACAAATTTATTGCCAAATGAACACTTGGCATAGGGTTACAATAATGTCAATTCTGAACCACTGGGCTCAATATACTTTTGACAGAGGAAATAGTCCCCAGGACAGCAAACACGGTGCCAAAAGAGATGATCAGAACATCTGCAAGCAACTGAATCTTAGGGCAATCCCTCCTACAAGCAATCATGTGAAAGATAGCAGGAAATACAAAACCAAGAGCACAGCAAACACTACTACCCACCAGAGACAGAAAATCTGCAAAATTAGGTACCAGCATGGCAACTAATGTAGTAAAGAGCACAGACAGAGACCTTAAGAGAAGTGAATACTCGCCTTTATTGAATCTGCTCTCCATGACCTCGTGTACAGGATTCATCATCAAAGGAAATGTAAAGAACAAATTAATACACAGAGCCAGCTGCACCAGATCAGTCATCAAGTTCTTCCCCAAATTCAGCGTAATGATGTCTCTTGTCTCTGCTCCAAATGCAAAGTATCCCAACACGCCAAAACATCCATAAGTAACCGAGATAAGAAGAATTGCCAGACCCAAGATTCTACCAAATTTATGTTTCTTATCTGCCACTATCTCAAGGGGCAACACCATGCCAATTCCTTCAAAGGAATAGATAGCCACCCCGATGCCGTAAGGAATGACGCTTAAACTTGTAAAAGCCTGCAAATGAGGGCTATTATTCAAATAGGTCACCAATTCTTCCACCATCACAACCACCATTGCTGCAATGTCCACCACATCGGCAAAAATACTCAAAGGGGCCAAGTGGGTGAGGGTTCGAATCGCATTAAGTCCAATTTGAAAAGGAAACACTATCCAAATAAAGAGCGTCTTTGCAGCAACGCCCAATATCTTGTACTCCCCCAGGAGCAACTTATTTGAGCTTGGACTGGGAAAATGCAAATAATTATAATTCACCATCGGCTCCGGCTTCGATAAAATAGAAGAAAGACTGTTACCGATGAAAATGAGGTAACTTACACAAAACCCTGCCTGGCTGAGGACAATCATGAAATCCACCATGAGCTTGCCATTGTAGCCGCTTATAGTGAAGGCCACGTCGCCAAAGCTGCCCATTTTCATACAGCCATCATTTTCCAGCTTTCTCTTTGTCCACACCAGCAGCATCATGCAGTAATATGTCAGCGCCGCCACAATTCCTAGCATTATAATTCCTGTAAGCCATCCTGTTGTCTTGAAAGTGTAGGGCAATCCAAGAACACCTGCACCCACTATAGCGATCAATATATTGCCGAAAGATTTCCACGTTGACGAAAGTAATTCATCCGTATTGTGTCTGTATGCAGGTAGAAGAGGCGAATTCTCCCCAATATTGTTAGAACTCGCGCCCTTCTCCATCACCATTTTATTCTTTCCTCGATCAAACAAGCTTCAGAAAATTAAAAAAACCTTTCTTCCTTTCCACTGAAAATCTGTCGACAGCTTCTGCTGCGAGAAGATAAGTGCGAACAGATTATAAAATAAAATGTCGAAGGACGCACGGGGTCGAATTCAGTTGATTTGTCCGCTTGATGGGAAGCCAATCGTTTTAACGACAGTTTTAATTCGTTAATAATGCAATAATCGTGCAGTTTTTTCTGAATTTGATAAATTTGGGGGAGAGATGCAGAAAAGAAAGAGAATTACAGAGGGGAATTTGGAATTTTTAATAATTCAGTTTAACACGGAACAAGTGCGTTGCATTGACGTAATTTGCTGGGTGTTTGCCTCACCTAAAAATGTATTCAATTGTATCCATTACCCAGCCGACACGGAATTTGGCTCTACTCTCTCTACCCTATCACCATTGATAGAGACGTGAGAGTTATCCATAATGCTGAGAGGGCTTCCACACCACGTAAAAGAAAAAAATGACTGAAGTTTGGAGGTGAAGGTTAGTGGTTCTTTTATAGTTTATGATATCAGGGGATTTGTTTTTTTCTACAAATGTCTTAAAGTATATGGGACTATCTCGTACTTCCAATATGTGGGAAGCACCTAACTTGTGCTCCACAATATGAGGCCATATCGTTGGGTCTACAGATAGCTTAAAGTATATGGGACTACCTCGTACTTCCAATATGCGGGAGACACCTAACTTGTGCTCCACAATATGAGGCCATATTGTTGGGTCTATAGATGGGTTAAAGTATATAGGACTACCTCGTACTTTCAATATGCAAGGCACCTAACTCATGCTCCACAATATGAGGCGTACATATCATTGGGTCTATAGATGGCTTAAAGTATATGGGACTACCTTGTACTCCCAATATGCGGGAGGCACCTAACTCGTATTGTACAAGGCGTACATACCCTACCCCTTGCAAGATTTGAACTTGTGACCTAGCTTTCAAGAGTACAAGTTCTCCACCACTAGGCCAACTCAGGGGTACTATTTGTTCAAGTTTACGTTGTGAGGTTAAAAATAGACTATAGGACACTCAGCCATGTCAATCAAGTTTTTTGTCTTTCATTTCTTCTCTTGTTCAAAGTGATAAAGAGTTTTCCAACTTTCTTAACTATTCCCTCAATAAATAAATTGGGTAGAGCGTCATAAACCAAAATACTAGCATACTTGGCTATGAGGTTAAAAATAGTCTATAAGAGAGTCAACCATGTTAATCGAGTTTTTTATCTTTCATTTGTTCTTTTGTTCAAAGTGATAATGAGTTCTCCAACTTTCTTAACTATTCTCTCAATAAATAAATTGTGTAGAACATCACAAACCAAAATACTAGCATACTTGGTTGTGATGTCCTTGTAGACATCCCATATTACTAATTATTGTAATATTCTTATTTGAATTTATTTTGAGATAATGTCTTATTACTAGCATATCTTACAAATATAGTGAGATATCATTCTTAGGTGTCCTTTTTTTTATTAAAATGGAATAGACATTTGAAAATGATAAAGATATATATATTAGTTTTATTTTAGAACAATAAAATAATAATAATAATAATAATTTACATTGTTATATTTCTTTTTTACTTTATTTTATTAGGAATAATTATTTTAATATGTAATTTGATAAATAATATGTATAATAAAATTGACATTTATTGATATATATATAAATTAAATAATTTAAAAAAAATTAAAAATTATAACTTAAAATTTTATTTGATGAGTATAAATAATCATTAGATTTTAAATTAATATTCAATAATAATTAAATACATATAAGTAGAGGACCTCTTACTTTATAATGTCACATTCATTTTATTTATTTTTTACTTAAAAAGATTTTTTTGACATTATTTATTTTTATTTTATATTCTATTGAACTATTATTTTAATTTTTAATAATAATACAATAAAACATAAAAAATCTTCTCAAATTTGAAAATGATAAATCATATATTATATATGAATATCATTTTTAATATTTATCTAGATAATGTGTAGATTAATTATTTATATTTATATTTCATTGTGGGATATAATTTTGTTAGTTATGTTTTAGTTTTTATTATTTTTGTATGTTGGCTCTTTAATGGTTTTTGTTAACATACTCAAGCCATTAAGTTCCACCCCTTGTTGTCATTGTAGTTACATCTCTTGACATAGAATCTTCTCAAGTTTGAAAATAATATTTTTTTACTTCATGAGTTTTTTTATTTATTTGAATATAATTTATAGTATTTATCTAAACAATGTTTAGAGTTAATATTTATATTTATACTTTAGTATGAGATGTAATTTTGTTAATTGTGCTTTAGTTTTTATTATTTTTTATTGTTGGGTCCTCAAATCATTGCTCCAAAATTCTAGAGCACGATTAACTTTCAAAGCCAAGGGTTGCCATCATGAAACTAAAATCAAGGTTCATCCATAGAGGGCGAAAGGGCAATAAATGAGAGTGGATAAGCTTTATTGCTCTTTGGGCTCAATGTAAACTGAGAGTATTCTTAGAGGTGATCATAAATGGTATTGAATGCACATAAAGATTAAAAAAAAGAGATAAAATAGCTTAGCAATTGTGTTGAGGGCAAGTTCAACTCCAAAATTTGTTACTAGGTTAAAGACTAGCCAACTACACATATACCTCTTATAAAGTTTTGATTAGGGGTAAAAAATGGGTTTTGAAGGGGCCCAAAACCCTATACAGAAGAAGACAACTAAAACTTAAGATAACATCAGTAAGCATAAATAAGCCCAGCAACAACAAGCTGCAATAAAGATAATTCACAAACCACCAGCAACCCAACAACAACCACCAACAGATAAACAAGACATTACAAGCTACAAAAGACACAAGCATGGGCCTGAAGCCTAGATACAACCTAGTTTTATCTGGGACCAGAAACCTCACCCAAGTTTTGATTGTACTAAAAACCACCTGAAAAAATCAGGCAACATACCAACACAACAACAGCCAACCATCTGCTCAGAAACAACAAACCATAACCCAACAAAAGAAAATTTAATGGTAAAGACCACCATTAAACCCATCCACCTAATCAAAAGCACCAACACACAAGAGGAAAGACACCCCTTAAAGCTCCAAAATGTGCCATAGACCAACTCCAAATCCACCTCAAGAGGACTGAGCATACCTCTATAGGAGAGGATACTGTGAAAACCCATAAAACCAAGAGCACACTTCTTTAGCAACCTCGGCCTCCACCTTGATAGGAGAAACTTCTACCTCAATAGGAGCACCACCAGAGGAAACCAGAGAAGAGGACTATCATCCACCTCCAACACACCCACCTCCAACTCAATAGGAAATGACTCTTGACCATCAAGAGCTATCTTCGCCTCAACAGAAGACATAGTGCATAAGAGACGGAAGAGAGTCAAAGCTCCAGAAGAATGGGAAGCCACACCATCCTTTGGCTAAGTAGACAGGAGCTCCAAGAGAAAGAACACACCCAAACCAGCAGAAAACTCCATGGGAGCAAGAGGGAAAGGCATTCCACTCCACCAGCTAAAAACACTGCCCAACATCCAAGTCAGACCCAAAAACAGAGAACTCCTCCAAGAGACAACCAGGAACCAAAGGAAAAAGAAAACCCCCTTTGAGAAGGATATCCAAGACAATCACAAAGGGTACCTAAAAGCTCTGATATAAAGCCCAATAACACAAGAAGCCAATGTAGCCCACCTCCCAGCATGCACCACCGAAACTCCATCACTAGAAACCCTTTCCACAGCAAAGAGAACCCACAATGGGTATCCACAAACTCTGAAAAAGAGCCCAAGATACAAAAATAGACACCAAGAGCCCTGCAACACCAACAAGTGCCACACCTCAACCAGTGAAGGCATAACCTGAACCTCCAGTGAAGCCAAGCAGATCCTACACTCAGCAGGAGAAAGGAAGGGATTCTCCAAGCCAAGAGAAGATCCACCCCTTCCCATCTCAACTCCAAAAGCCATAAGACAAGAAAAGCCTCCTCCCAACACACCAAGAGAAACCTCAACCACTCCTAGCAAAGGCCCCACACCAAACCCCCAGACAATAGGGCCAACAGCTCCAAGCCACACAAGGCAGCCCACACAGGCACAAAGAGAAGACCACCTCCAAACACGAGTATCCTCCAGCCACCACAAACCAAAAGTCAACTAGCATACATCAAGGAACTCGGCAGCCAAAAGCCAAAGAGACCAACCACAAAGACTTTTGCATAGGCCAAGCAATACCTATACAAAGAGGCCCCCATCACAAGCAAAAAAAAACCACCATCTACCAAGAAAAGATGCTTGACCAACATGCCTACAGAGATAAGAGAACAAGTCTCCAACCAAATAAAAAACCTCCAGGAAAGATCCCAGAGAAAATGCCCCATCCTCCACTGTAGCCAGGAAAGAAGCTTCCGCGCAAACTGCAAAAGCAAGCCAGGTAGAGCAAGGTAGAAACCAACCATCTAGGTCCCCCTCGTCCTCGTTCCCATCCTCTGCATCCCCTTCAGATTCAAACCTTCGTCCTCGCTACCTTCATTTTGCTCCGCTCTGTCCATACTTCTTATAGAGTTGATAACAACATCATTACATAATATGCAAGATCATGGCACAAGGACATGATTCACAAAGTATTTATGTTGGTAATGTTCACATACATTAATTTCTCGATTTTTTATAACTAAGTCGTGAATGCATAAAAACCTAACTCTAATCTTAACTACTAATTGAAGATTTTAAATGATTTTAAAAGAGTGATATTGGTCAAATGCTTATTCATTGGATACAAACTCACAATTATCATAATGAACAATAAATTGGAAAAAAAGGGATGATAATTATGCATTTACACACACTAACATAACAACATAAAAGCATAGAACATGCTTAATCATCCATCAACACACTACTCAAATCCATTTAAAATGCACAAGAGGCATTTACAAGGCTTGTGATAAATTAGAATTTATCAATGTTACATTACAATCATACTAGCAATTGTGATAAGAAAAACCCTAGTTAAAAAAATTTCCTTGAAGATCTACAAGCATTCATGGAGTCATTCAAATACATATGCTATATAAACAATTACAAATCCCTAGAGAATCATGAACATATTGATCAAAATGGTTTACATTGGCATTTTTGGTAACCCCTTCATAACTTTGGCACTTACAAGCATCTAGAAACAATAGATAGAAACCAATCTCCCAAAAAATGTTTCCATATACACCTAGGTTGTAACCCCAACTCACAACATTGTAGTAGATCAAAATCAATAATCTTAGTAAAATATCACTCAAAATGGATGCACCAGACTAATTCAAGTACATGGTAGCTAAGAATAGATCCCTACATTCAAGAAAAATGCATAGTATAGTTGATGGAAGAGAACATGTCGTTGCACTCTTTTATTTGGTGCTTTCAACATTTGAAAATATTAAATCAATTGCAACATTTATCAAGCTCTTTATGGGCATTTACATTTAAAAATATTGCTAAAATATTTCTTTTAATATACGGGCCCCTTTTACATTCTTCAACATCTTTGTCGATAACTGAAGGGAGTTTCAAACTTGATCATAGCTTCAAAATATAAATGGAAACCTTCCAACACCAAGAAAACTTAGAATATTTAGGTTTTTCATGATTTATGATGAATATCCAACCTTTTTGACATAATAGGGAGAAAACATAGGGCAAAAACACAACATGATTTGAGATACAAGTGGGAGGTTGTGGATTAAAGGGTTTGGTTCTAATAGTACCTAGTTTAACCATGTTAAGTTTTAGGGATCTGCATGAAGGATCGATCAAGAAGTGAGGATCTGTGTGCTAACAGTTGTTCGATTATTCCAGTTGGTTTTCCCGAGGGAAGATGATGCGATTCCAGTACATGGATTTGTTGCAGACATTTTTGTGGTGATTCGTGAGGCTCGTGGATGTTTCTAGATTGTGTGTTGTTGGTCCACATTGATCTGTGTGCCCGTGATTGGTGATTTTCTTTTGAGAGTTTATGTTTTCCATGTTCTTGGTCGGCAGGGCATTATGGCGTGTTGTGGATCTTTGAGGAGTAATATTTGAAGTTGTTTCATGATCGAGGGTGTTGTTTTGGGTCTTGTCTTTGTTGTGGCCAACCTTGGTTGATTCACATTGTAATTTGTTATTGTTTGGGGCCGACCTATCTAAGTCGGCACGTTATTTTACTAGTCATTGTAATTGGGCTAACATGATGAAGTTAAATGATGCGTGGAGAGAGGATTTGTTAAAGAGACAGAAGATGAAGAGATGAATAAGGTGATCGATAGTGTGAATAATGAAACACAGTGATGAAGTATTCTGATCTGGAAGGATCGCAGAGCAGAGTGAGTGTGGAGCAGAAGAAACAGTCGATGTAGATTGTGATTATTTGAGTTTATTTGTAATCCCTGGGCTACGACCTAGATCTTGTTAAGCCTATAAGACATTTGTAATGTGTTTTGAGATTATAATATAATGTGGATGAGCTTTGAAGGCTGGGTTTTTCCATGTTAAGGTTTTCCCAGGATATATCTAGTGTTTGGTGTTCATGAATGTCTTTTATCTTTCTGTGGATTCACTGTTAATTTATGTTGCATATATGTGTGATCACGGAGTTAGTGTTTTAGGTTGCAAGGCTGGATAGTCCTTAATTGGATCCTCCTACCTTGGTTGCATCAAATGGTATCAGATCCGGTTGCGAGTCTATAAGCATTGAAGTTTGGTTGTTTATTTGATTTGTTGCAATGGGGAAGAGTGGGAAGAGGATGAAGAAGGGAAATGAAACCCTAGTATGTGAAAGGGATACTTTGGAGGAGGAATTGTGTGAAATCAAGAAGTGTAATGCAAAATTGATGGAGAAGATGAAAGAACTAGAAGAAGACAAGTATGATGCTCTTGACGAACTGAAAAATGTAAGAAGGAGAAATGAAGAATTAGAAGCAGAGCTGGATATGTTTAAGGATCTCAAAAAGGAATTTACAGAAGGGTTCAAGCTATTTAAAAGGTTGGAAAAGAGGAACTGAGATCTGGAGGAAAGTTTGAAAGAGCTAAATGAGGAGAACAGTTTGCAGAAGAAGGAAATATCTGGTTTGAAGGAACATGTTGATCAGTTGGAGTAGTCACTTATAGCATGCCAGAAGGAGAATGAGAATCTGAGATCTACGCCTGGAGTGTGTGATGTTTCTTGTGATACTAATGATTTGTGTGATGTTGCAAAATTTTCTTTAGGTGACGTTGAAGGTAACAAGGTAATGAAGCCTATAATTGTTGGTGATGGTATTGGTTTCAAGATCATGCAGAGAATGGGATATGAAGGAAAAGGATTGGGAAAGTAGTAGCAAGGAATTACATAACCTATTGAGCCAATAATGAGATCAAAGAGTGAAGGCCTTGGATATGATAGAGGTAAGGATGTTATTGCAAGTTTGAATAAAAAAAGAAAGAGTATGATTGTTCACATTGTAATAGGCATGGACATGAAAGGGAGCTGTGTTGGGATCTACATCCTTGTAAGTTATGTGGATTGAGGAATCATTCTAAAAAGATGTGTTGGGATAAAATGAGAAGAGGAAAGCCTATGATAGATTGCAAGCAGATGGATTATGGATGGATTGATGGAGCAGAGTGGAAACATGTTACTTGTGTTCTTAGAAGATCGTACAGATGCAAGAACTCATATGTTGGAGGAAAAGAGGGATCAAGATGCAGAGAAAGAAGACCTTACACAGAGCATAGAGGAATTTGGAGGAAGAAAGAATCAAGTGTTGAGTGCCATCGAGAAGCTAATGAAAGAGAAACAGTAAAGGATGCAGAGATAGTTTGTGAAGATGAAGAAGAGCCTGAATCAGTTTATCCAGAGGAAGGGGAAACTTTGGAGATATCAGATGATTTCACAGTGGAACCAGAAGAAGGTGAAGCATTGACCTTCTAGAGAAAGTTTATGTACCAAAGTGAAGTACATGTGAATGATCTTGAGGAAACTTGCAGAGAAGGCTTGCAAGTAGATCGCCAAACCTTGACCATGACAAGATGAAGAACTAAAGGCAACTTGTAGGGTGGGCTTGCTAAGACCGCCGACCAGTGAGGCAGTGCAAGGCCTGCAAGTATAGCGCCGAACCTAGAAGAGCTTGAGGGAGTTTTGCAGGGTGGACTTGGAAGAACTCAGACCTTGAGGTAGTTGCAAGTACCTGTGGAAAGATTTCCGAACTGATTCAAAGAGGAGAATTTGAGGTAGTTTTGCAGGGTGGACTTGAACAAAACACTGACCTTGAGGCAATTGCAAGTACCTATGGACAAATCGCCAAACCCATTTAAGGAGGCAATATTGGATTTGATACTATATAGACCAAAGTGAAGAGGCTCACTTTTCAAATAACCTCAAGAGTCTAATGCAGGGGCATCCAAAATTCCTCAAAAAATTGAGGTAGTTGACTGTGAAGTTCAGTTTAGCCATCAGCGTGGCTAGCCCAATATGTGAATGATCAGAGGTTGTGGATTAAAGGGTTTGTTGTTGAGGGTACCTAGTTTAACCATGTTAAGTTTCAAGGATCCGCATGAAGGACTGATTGAGTAGTGAGGATCTGTGTGTTGACAGTTGTTCAGTTATTCCAGTTGGTGTTCCTCAGGGAAGATGATGTGATTCCAGTATGTGTGGAGTTTTTGTGGACATTTCTGTGGTGATTCGTGAGGCTCATGGATGTTTCCAAATTGTGTGTTGTTGGTCCACATTGATTTGTGTGCCCAGGATTGGTGATTTTCTTTTGAGAGTTTATGTTTTCCATGTTCTTGGCCGACAGGGCATTGTGGCGTGTTGTGGATCTTTGAGGAGTAATCTTTGAAGTTGTTTCATGATCAAGGGTGTTGTTTTGGGTCCTGGATTTGTTGTGGCCAACCTTGGTTGATTCACATTGTAATTTGTTATTATTTGGGGCCGACCTATCTGAGTTGGCACGTTATTTTACTAGTTGTTGTAATTGGGCCGACATGATGAAGTTAAATGATGCACGGAGAGAGAATTTGTTAAAGAGACATAAGACAAAGAGATCAATAAGGTGATTGATAGTGTGAAGAATGAAGCACAGTGATGAAGTATTCTGATCCGAAAAGATCGCAGAGCAGAGTGAGTGTGGAGCAGAAGAAACAGTCGATGAAGATTGTGATTATTTGAGTTTATTTGTAATCCTTGGGCTGTGACCTAGATCTTGTTAAGCCTGTAAGGAATTTGTAATGTGTTTTGAGATTATAATATAATGTGGATGAGCTTTGAAGGCTGGGTTTTTCCATGTTAGGGTTTTCGTAGGATATATCTGGTGTCTGGTGTTCATTAATGTCTTTTATCTTTCTATGGATTAGCTGTTAATTTCCGTTGCATATCTGTGTGATCATGGAGTTAGTGTTTTAGGCTGCAAGGCTAGATAGTCCTTAATTGGATCCTCCTACCTTGGCTGCATCAAATATAGTCTCTTAGAAATTGGTAGATTAATATTTGGAGTAAGGGAAAAGATTTAATTTCTTAAGGCTCAATCTTTAATTTGTTTGATGAAAATGCTTTATGTGGTAATTGGTGAGAATATATTTATCTATATGTGTATGTATATAGATATTGTAAATTGATTTTATATATATACATGTACCTTGTTTCAAGATAATAAATCACTTGGTAGATTACAATTGTTAGAATAGCATTGTGGCTAATGTTTTATATCTATTCTAAGAATCTTGTGTATAAGAAACAGTAACATTAGTAATAAGTTATTGGTTAATTCATTTGTCTAGAGTAGATAATTGTTGCTAAACAAATTATAGGATGATTAAACTTGTTTGAGTAATATGAAAGGTGGAGACAATGTACTTCATGATTGCATTGTTTATTTGATTGCTTGTTTGTTTATTGTGTTGATAATTGGAAGTTGGGATGATTTTGATAATGGTATAAGAGTGGGAGTCTTTTGTGCAAAGTGGTTAATGGTAGTCTTCCAGAGGCTTGGGGGGAGTATCTTGTATGTTGGGTTTTAAGATGGTTTCATTTTGATGTGGTTTGTAATGTGCTTGAATTGTATGCAAGAGGGTCCATTCCTTGCACTGTGCATTCATTCTTGTAATTGGAATATGTGAGCGAGATGGTCTATTCCTTTCTCTGTGTGTGGGTTTCATGTGATATTATAAGTGTGCAAGATGGTTTCTACCTTGCTTGTTGTTAGGGTCTTCTAGTTGCAAGTAGGGGAAGTGGCTCTCAATGGGGCCGAAACCCAAAGTGGTGTCCAAGGTAAACCATTTGGGAGTTTCTTAATCTAGGGATAACCAAAAATAAATTAGGGGCTTGGGTAGATCTCACATTAAACAAGATAATTGGATGCCTCACCCGTGCATGTAGTGCTCGTTTAGGCTAAGGATGGGTTGAGAAGGTCTGATTGGAAAGATCAACTTCCTTGTCCTCATGAAAGGAATGTTGGTTCCGCATGTGTCACTCTATGGGGCTGACGTCTAGTGAGAGACTTTCAGGGTAACCATAAATGGGGGTTGGCGTCTAGTGAGAGACTGTCAGGGTAACCCATGCCAAGACCATGCGATGACACTCCTCCCTATTGCAGTCTAGCATTCCCTAGTTTTGTGTTCCCCTTTTGTTGTGTGTGTGCCTTTGGGAGCATCGTTGGTGTTATGTGATGTTCATGTTGTACAGTGTCATGTTGGATCCATGTTTAGTCCTTTTGTGTTAGTCTTTTGTCTTCTTGACTGTTTTATGTAGTGGGACCTTATGTTATCTCCTAGCATGGGGGGTGGACCTTAGGGTTCCACATGGTAAGAAGGTTTGTGCTTTTTCCTCCATTGGGTTTCCCTTTCTATTGTTCATGTACGTGAAGGATGTACCTCATGTAGTAGATTCTAGAGCTTGTACCGGTTCAAGGAGATAGTTCTATGTATATGTTTTAGACCTGGATATTAGTTGTATTATGTTTTGTATTATTGATGTATCCTTCCCAATTGTATTCAGAGAAGCAATAATGTAAACAATGTAATGATGTACTCTCAAGTAATGTAATTGTATATGCACTTGTTAGTTCTTTATATATGATCTTTAATGATTAATGTTTAGTTCTTATTATTAGTTGTGTTAGTAATGTAGTCATGTAACCTTAGAGGACTTAGTTTAGTTTTAATGTTATCTTATGTTTAGTTATACATATCTTTGTTATTTCTTTAAAAAAAAAATTGTGCCATTATTGTAGTTTAGATGTGTTGTCCTTTGGGGTTCCTTGGTGGGGCATTACAAAGAACACTCGAAAAAATAAAAAAAACACCTTCCATGCAAGAGAGATATAAACAATAATCTATTATATCATCAATTAGAAAAACTTATAGAATGAACATCAAGAGTCTTCAAGAGATAATACAATGAGGGAGAGTGATTTATAAGAGCAACCCTAAATGGTAAAGGGATTAGATCACGAAAAGTGTTATCATATTATGTGATGAGATAAATTGATCTAATAAAAGTTCACTCTAGTTAATAGAAAAAAAAACACTCCTAAGTTTAGCTTAAGTCCATGAAATGAATTAGCCTAATAATCAATTAAAGATTAATTAATTATTAGCTAACACATGATTACTCTAACACCCCCCTTAATATAAACTTAGGGAGTAGCAAAAAACCCTAAAAATCTAATGCATAAAATAAAGAATGTGTGATGGGTCCTGACAAATAAGGTCTCATGAGGTACCCATGTACAAATAATCTAATCTCTCACAACTAGAGAAAAGGAGAAAACTCATAGAAAATCCTCCTCTCCTAAAGAGAGAAAGGTGAATGAAGGATTAAGAATCCTTCAAAATAATATCCCAAAAGAATATGAACATGTAGAACATTGTTGAAGCACAAATAAGCTGTAGAAAACTGTCAAATGATAACTAATATAGTGTTGTAATGAAGAAACTACTCTAATATAGATGATCAGGATCAAGAAGACAAGAATATGCTTGAGTGCCCCCAACAACACTACTTGAATCAGATAGAAAACAAAGGTAAATATTTAGAATTTGAAGATATAAATGACACATGAATATGCATGAGTGACCCCAATGATACTACTCAACATGCAAGATGCAAGCCAAAATCAAAGAATTTCCATATGATAAATTCTCCATCTTACTGAAATACATTGGTAACCAGTCGTTGCATCTGCCTAGTACATATGAACAATAACTAGATACATAGATCACTCCAAAAATTAAACCAAGGAAGCATTAGCACCAATAGTAGAAACCCCCCATAATGCAGAAAGGGGGAGTTGAAACAAGTCCACTATAATTGTGTGTCACCAAGAAGTGCATGTAGGAGAAACAAGAATATCTGAACATGCATATGAAAGTACCTATAAATAAAAATGACATGGAAACTAAGGAACACATGTATGAAGCAAGAATCATTGGGATTCAATGCTATCGTGGAAGGAACACTTACTTGAAAATTTTTAAAAATACCTTCCACGTAAGATAACTGCAAACAATAATATGTTATTCATCAACTAGAAAAACTTATAAAATAAACCTCAAGAGTCTTCAGGAGTCTTCAAGAGATAATACAATGGGGGAGAGTGTTTTATAAGAGAAAACCTAAATAATAAAGGGATTATATCATGACAAGTGTCATCATCCTATGTGATGAGACAAAATGATCTAATTAAAGGTTCAATCTAGTTTAAAAAAAAACACTCCTAAGTTTAGCTTAAGTGCATGAAATAAATTAGCCTAATAATCAATTAAAGATTTATTAATTATTAGCTAATACATGATTAATTTAACACCCCCCTTAAGATGAACTTAAGGAGTAGCTAAAAAACCCTAAAAATCCAATACATAAAAAGAAAAGAATGAATGATGGGTCCCAACAAACAAGGCCTGATGAGATACCCATGTACAAACAATCTAATCTCTCAAAACTAGAGAGAAGGAGAAAACCCCAAGGGAAAAACTCCTCTCCAAAAGAGAGAAAGGTGAATGAAGGGCAAAGAAACCTCCAAAATAATGTCCCAAAAAGAATAGGAACATGAATAATATCACTGAAGCACAAATAAATTATAGACAATTGTTGAATGATGACTGGTATAGAACTGTAATGAAGAACCTCCACTAAAATAGATGATGATCAGGATCAAGAAGACAAGAATTTGTATGAGTGCCCCTAATGACACTAATCAAATCAGATGGAAAATAAAGAAAAACATTTGGAATTCAAAGATACAAATGAAACATGAATCTACATGAGTGACCCCAATGATACTAATCAACATGCAATATGCAAGTAAAAAATATAGGTACTAATAGTATGAAGAACACTGATCAAATGAAAATGGAAGGTCACATCTAGAAATAGGAATCCAAAAATTTCCATATGGTAAATGCTTCATCTCACCAAAATGCAAAGGTAACCATCTGTTGGATCCACCTAGTACATAGGAACAAGAACTAGATACATAGATCACTCTAAAAATGAAACTAATGAAGCATTATCACCAACAATAGAAACACCCATAATGAGGAAAGGGAGAACCAAGACAGGTCCATTGAAATTGTGTGTCACCAAAAAGTGCATGTAGGAGAACAAAGAACATTTGTGTTGGCATATGGCTTATGTTGTTGTCATTGATGGCAGCCTAAGTCATTAATCCGGTCCACATGTCAGTATTTGTTCATACCAGAAGACAGAGTGAAGAGCAGGGTATCCGACTGAAGTTGAGTTTGTCGATCCATAGGAATTACCAGTTTATTAGTTTTGGTTGTGGATCTTAGGGAAGGTTGTTGGGTATTTGAAATATCTTATTCTTGAGTTTTGTGTTGTCGCATTAGGTGGTGTACAAGTTAGGAGATCCGGTTGTTTTATTTTTTTCTTATCAGTGTATGAAGGTCGACTAAGTGAATGTAGGTACTGTGGATGTTTAAGGAAAAAATGTTTAAGGTATTCTTGTCTTGGAGATTTTGTTTTGGGTCCTCACTATGCTACGGATGACTTGGATGGTGCGCATTAAATATTGTTCTTGATTTGAGCCAACAATTGGAAAATATTTTCTATTTTATTAAAGCCGACATGAAGCAATTAAATTCTTGGTAGCGGATATATATATGAGATCGGTTAATTCATTTTGGAGAATGGAAGTATGAGTTTGAGGTGTGTTGGTGTATGTTGCAAATATCAAAAGAGAAGATGAGTGATTATGCACAGTTTCATTTGTGTAGAAGAAGTTTATGTGAAGCGAATTGAGGCAGAACAGAGCGAAGTGCAGAATTTGACAAAAGGTCTAGAATCTAATCTATGAGCTTAACCGGAACTGTAATCAGGCATTTGTAGATGTTATCTTCTTAGTTCAACCTTTTGATGTAATCCAAATCTTTTGTAAGGTAGTGAGCTTTAGGCAGTGTGCCTGAATGCAAGTGCATTCCCATTTTGCAAAACACTTATATTTGAGTACTCAAATTGTGGATTGACCTCTACTGTGGTTTTTCCCCTAACAAGGTTTCCATGTAAAAATCCTTGTGTTATGGTGTTGTGGATGATTGCTTTATGTGTTTGCATCTTTCTCTTGATTGAATGTTATAAGTGGTTTAAAGATCAGTTTGATCAAGTTAATTATTGCTAAACAATGATTCACCCCCCCTCTTAGTGTTCCCCGATTCCAACAATTGGTATCAGAGCTAAGTTCCTTGGAAGAAGTTTAACAGCTTGAGGTGGATCTTGGAATGTAATGGACTTTGGTAGTCTTCAACAACAACTTGTGCTGGCACTTGATGATCTTGATCAATCTAAAGCAGAAGTCCAGGAATTGAAAGCAAATCTTAAGGATGCTGAGAAATTCATTCAAAAGTTGAAGGATCAGATTATTAAATCCAAGGAGAAGAGAAAGGATCTCTGTGATCAGATTAAGCAAAAAGAGAGTGAAAATATGGATGATGATCACCTGAATCAAACCTTGAAGGAAATAAGTGAAGAATGTGAAATTTTTTCCAAAGACAATGCTACCCTAAAGCATGAGATGGAATCTATGGTGATGAAGCTGACTAAGGAGATTGAAGAAAGATAGAAGAATGAGGAGAAACTTGCCCAATCCCTAAAAGAGAGATCTGATGAATGCAACATAATTAATGGAGAATTCATTCAGTTGGAGATTGAACTGCAACAGTCCAAAGATAATGAACAAGAGCTTGAAAGACATATTGTTATGTTTAGGGATGAACTTGCTATTGCAAATGAATATAAGGAGAAGTTCAAAATTAGCTCAGTTAAGCTTGATGAGCTGACTCAAGGACAGAAGAATGGAAATGACAAGCGAGGTCTTGGATATGAAAAAGGAGAAAGTTCCAGATCTGGACAAAGGAATTTTAGGCAAGGAAATTAGATGAACAAAGCAAAAAGGCATCTGGTAAGACAACCTAATGCTCAAAATTTTAATGGATATTTTTTTTCTTGCAATAAATCTAGTCATATGGTTGCTCAGTGCAGAAGTAAAATGAAATCAAGAGATTCATCATTCTCCAGTCAGTGTTTCAATTGCAATAAGTTTGGTCATAAGTCAATTGAATGCTGAAATATGTCAAACAACTCTGTTAATAGAAGGAATGTTAAATGTTATATCTGTGGAAGATTTGGCAATATTTCTAATCAATGTAGATCGAGAAGAAATCAATGGAATGACTGGTCTGGACAAGGAAATGGTGTGTGTTACAATTGCAAAAATATGGTCACATTGCAAGATTCTATAGAAACAAAAATATGGATAGAAGAGGTCTGACATACAAATGAAGAAATACGTAGAAATATGATAAAGGACAAGGGAAAGTGAATGTGGATGAAATAAGAGATTAGATGAAGAAGACATCGGTGAAGAAGAGTCCCTCTATTGCAGAGAATGAGCCTGCACTAGGACTCGCTTTTGGTAATTCCTTCAGGAATTAGTTTTAGGCCTCTGGCCTAGGGGCAGCTGTCAATAAAATCCTTCAAACCCCCTACCGGTAATTGACACTGAGATGTGGATGAGTGCAGTGGTTGTGCTGATGATCTATAGATGCTATGGAATTAGTTGGAAAGGACATTGTGCCAAGTTGAAGGTCTGTAGAAGTTTTCTCATTTGATGACAGAAAATAGGGCATCTGGATAAGTTAGGCCAAAAGCATTTATTACAAAAAAAGTTAGGTGAGCGAGTTATAAAAAGGGAAGTTGAAACCCTCATTTTACACTTCGGATTGAAGAGATGAAGAAGGAGAGCACTCTGCACCAGAATCTTGAAAGCGTGAAGTCAATTCGACGGTGAAACCCTAATCCATCAGGTACTTGATTCATATTGAGAAATTCCAATCTAATTTGTTGTGCAGTTGAAGAACTTGTTTGTGTACGGAAGGGAAAATGGAACAAATCAAAGGAATGATAAATCTAGATGAGTTTAGTAGTAAAAATATTAGAGCTGAAAAAAACATGTCACATGATGAATTGAAATGGCTGAAAGAAGCAACACACAAAGGTTTGGATATTTGGAGTGAATTCCCCTATTTCGAGAACGCAAAAGTTGTTGACCTTATTCTGAACAGATTGAATGATGATATTCTAACTTTGGATAAAACCTACCATATCTTGAAAGAAGTGATTGCAACAGTAACTAGGTTATGCAAAGTTGGGGATGTGTTGAGAAAAAAGTCAATTTGAAATAAGGAATTTGAAACCCTAACTAGAGTTAATGGAGATCAAAGGGCACTAATAATCTCCACAATTAAAGATTCAGTAACAAGGTACATTGCACATGGAGTATCTTATAAAATATTTTTTCAGAAACAAAGAAGGTGCAACTTCGGTAGGTGTTGTTTACATTTCACACAAGATGATAATGGAAGATGAGGATTTTGACCTTTGTGGATTGTTGAAAGATCAACTGATGGAGAACGTGCAATTGACAAAGAAGAAAGGTTACCCTTTCAGGTTTGGTACTTTGGTTATATGTCTTGTGATGTATTTTCTGAATTGCTTGCCCCTAATCAACAATGTAATATGGGAAGAGAGTGAACCAATTTGTAAGCAGATTTACATTTATTCTAATAATTTGGCAAACTGTGATCAAGAATATGAAAGTCTCTTCAGAGGTTTGCTAGGAAATTTTGGTTCAATTGGTATTTCCATTCCGGTAAGGGCACTTGAAGTTGGTTCCTCCTTTGATGAGATGGAAAGAAAGAAGAAAAGGGAAAAAGAAATTGCTCCACCAACATGCAAAACCCGAAGAGTTGAAGGGAAAGGAAAATAACAAGTAATTGTAGACATACCAGATGAGGAATCGGATAAGGAATTTGAGGACACCCAGGGAAAAGAATTGGAAACAGCTGAACCAGAACAAGAGAAGGCAATGTTAGAAGGAAGTGAAGGAGAAGGTGATTTTGTGAACCCCAATCCTAGACCTGCACAAACATAGTAAACAAACACAATATTAGATACATATGCAAGTTAGAACTAAGATTCCCCATGCAATTCATCTACAATGCTCAAAATAGGAAAGAAATGAAGAACAAAACAAGAAAAGGTATTAAATCCTATTTAAGCATGCAAACTCTCAATCCCATGGGGGAATTGGTGTCATTTTGATGTGGAAAATGGCCCTTTCCCAATCCCTTGTAAGCTTGATGACGATCTTTGATGAAGATTGATGCTCCTTGATTCGAAATGTTGATAACCTAGCTATGGTGATGAAATGCTTATGATAACTTTGATAAAAATGGATGAAGTGTGGATGAGAATGGATTCAAAATGACTATAATGATTTTACATGGATTGTGGATGATCAAATACAATAGAGGAGGCCTCTATTTATAACAAAGAAGGATGGAGGATTGAAGAATAGGATGAATGTGGGATTAACGATGGACCAATGGCATTGTGCCACTTGTCAAGATGCTAATGGAAGGAGGTTGAGCACATTTTGATAAATGTCCATTCATTTGAAATTTGAATTTGAAGAAGTGACATGTTGGAGGGAGAAGAAAATGGAGTTAATGCCACTTGGCTCAAGGCAAGGACATGTAAGAGGCCTTTAATGCCTTGTTGGATGTACAAATCCTTTTGGAGGAATATTCCATCCTTGATGCCTTTTTGAATAAAATAGAGATTTAATAAATCAAATAAATTGATTTATTGTGAAAGTTGCAAAATCTAGAGGATTTGAGTGATTAGAGTTAGGATTAATTAGGATTTGATTAATTTTGATGAAGATTAGCTAATTTGACAATTTGACTTAGATTTTAGGATTTAAATAAATCAAAATGAGAGGAATAATGATTTTAGACTTAATTAAATAAAGTTTGATTTATTTAATTAAAGATGATGGTGTTAGATTTAAATCAAATAAAGATTGATTTATTTAATTTAAAGGAGATGACATTAGAGATTAATTAAATAAAATAAATTATTTAATTAAAAGAGGGACATTAAATTTAATTAAATAAACCGATTTATTTAATTAAGAGAAGATAATGATTTAATCAAATAAAGTAGATTTATTTGATTAACAGAGGAATTAAGATGATTTAATTAAATAAGGATTATTTAATTAATTGATTAATAAAGAAGTGATTTAGGCAGAATTGATGTTAGTAAATCAGGAGCAGATGCATGTATATTTTACGTGTCTACATTTTTCCCCTCTTTGAAGTAATGTACTTGTTGCGTTGGTTCAAAGAATAACCTTGTTGAGATCAAAAGTCAATTTTTTTTTATTTTTTTTTCGGATGCCCCAGCGGTAAGAAGTATACTAGTACACTGTCCCCTCAAGAGATTGAGCGAAAATTTTGATTTGAATCTCGCAACAAAGAGGTTCAAGATGGATGCATGGATTGTTATGATGATGATGCAAATGAGATGGTTTTAAGATTCTTAGAATAACCAATCTATATTATCCTAAACAACTTAAAATGATGATGCAATGCCTTTGAGATGGATGATGTGATGATGCCTATATGATTATGCAAGGGATGTTTTATGTAAATGTATGGTTTATGAGATTCTTAGACTAATAGATCTATATTATGATGGAAATGAAATGATCGGTGAAATGATATGAATGATATGCAACATGCTAACAGTTTGTGGATGTAGGATGGATGCATGGGTGATGATGATCAACTGATCCTGGTATGATGTTAGCATGGAAGAAAGAAGAAATGAGATTACGAAGAGAGGATCCAATAAGTCCATGATCTATGAGACTTTATTAGAGATGATGATGATTTGCTTATCAGGAATTGGGATTTTAAAAGGGCCAATTACCTTATGTTTGATAATACACATAGGTACAATGCATCAAGGTATAAAGAACCATGATGGTGTTGCACCTAGTGTGATGAAATTTGACTCGACAATCAGATAGGAGTACTCTTGTTCACACCTAAGATACAAAACCTCATCTAAAATGGAGTTCATATATTCTAAACATCTCAGACCAAAACATAGAAAGGAAATCCTTCCCATGTGGTCAACAAGATACCTAAAACATCCTCCCTACACCCAAACAAAGCACATATGGCCAAGTTATATTACAAGAATATCCAACAAGCACAATAGATAAAAGATAATGATCATTGCCCCATTCCTTTCTCTCTAAATCCTTTTGTTTGGACATCATCGAGAGGTCGTCAGAATGAGCGCAATAAGATAAGCCAAAAGACAAAGACAAAACAAACAAACAAGCTAATGTTCTTCATATCGCTAGCCAAGACTAAACTACGATGATGCCTGATGTTGATGTCCATTGTAGGAAGGATGCATCCTAGGACATGATGATATCAGATGATGATTTGAGACTGATTGGATGATGAGCTATTGACACAAAGAGTTGACCAACTTGTTTACGTACTAACCTAGACTTGAGACTTTGACATTTGAGTTTTCACTTTTGACTGTTAGACTTGTTTCCGACTGTTTTACCAAAGGTTGACGATGACGATGATTTATTATGAGTGATGTTTATTGCGGGTAAAAGCGAGATGGGGATGGATGGATTTTTTAAAATATTTGGATGTTTTTGGAGTTTTGAAATGTTTTGAGGCTGTTTTTTGGTATTTTCAAGATTTTGCAAATGTTTTGATTTTCAAATTTTCAAATGTTTTGGGGTTTTTTGAGATTTTATGAATATTTTTGGATTTTGTGTCTTGGGTTATGATCAAAGATTAGTCTTTCCTACATTTAAGCTCATAGACAACATAGTTTGAATACCATGTTTTTGATGTTTTTTTGACTTTTTGACCTGTTTTGGGATTTTGATATGTTTTGGATGTTTTTGGATTTTCGCATGATTTTGACGATTTGGATATGGATATGTGTGATGATATTAGTGCTCTATTTTGGGATTTTTTTGAAAACCAAGCTAAGGTTGATTGATCGGATCTATGGATTGATGATGATAACATTGTTGAGGATACACAACAATGCAAGCATAGTGTTAAGCAACACAAGGATTAGGATGAATATCCCAAGTGATGAGGGATTAATTGGATTTGATTGATCAGGATTGATGATGGTAACATTGTTGAGGATAAACAACAATGGAAGGATAGTGTTAAGCAACATGAGGATTGGGAAGGATATCCCAAGATGATGATGGATTGATTGGATTTGATTGATCAGGATTTTGAAGCTTGATTTGGAACCAAATTTGTTTAAATGCTTTGATGTGATGTTGAAGAACACATTAGATGCAACTGATATTGATTGTTTGGATTGATGTTTGATGAAAGATAAAGCTTGATAAAGAACATGTTCTCGTCAAAATATGTCATGGGCTAGTGATTTGGATTTTTGGCTCACAAATGTTTGGACCAATTTTCACGTTTGCCAATATTTGGATCAACACATAAGTTGGAGGATATATGTCAAGATTTATTCCCGAAGCAAGATGTAAATATTTTCCGCCAGTGTCTAGCAATGTATGGAATGCCATGGGTGGATGCTTGAATAGATGTATGGATGGATGGATATGATAAGCACGCAAAAGGATGCCAAGGATTATCTTGTGATAAGGTGTTCAAACAAAGGATGCTCATTTGGATAGTGCCTCATAGCTCAGATAATGTTGGGTAGGATAGGATCAATGAAAATGACCCATGTCAAGATGTTTACCATAAGCAAGTATAAAGTGTGCACAACATTTTTACCAAGATCAAGATAATTTGGACTATGGATGTAGATAGATGAAAATGGACTGGATAAATGGTTCATGGATGAATGGATTGTGGATTTATTTTATTTAAAATGATGATGCACTGCATGTGAGATGGATGAGATGGATGATGTGATATGCTATGATTACGAGATTTATGTATGCTAATGATTTGTGGATGCAGGATGGATGCACTGGTGATATTTGATCAACTATCTTGATACCATGTTAGCACAGAGAGAAGAAAGAAGAAATTAGATGAAGATAAGAGGATCCAACAAGTCCATGATCCACGAGACTTTATTAGAGATGACGATGATGATGATGATGATGATTTGCTTATCAAGAATTGGGATTTTAAAAGAGCTACTTACCTTATGTTTGATAACACACATAGGCACGATGCATCAAGGTATAAAGAACCAGGATGACGTTGCACCTAGTGTGATGGAATTTGACTCGACAATCAGCTATGAGTACTCCTGTTCACATCTAGTATACATAACCTCATTCAGAATGCAGTTCAGATATTCCAAACATCTTAGACCAAAACATAGAAAGGAAAGCCTTCCCATGTGGTCAACAAGATACCTAAAACATCCTTCCTACACCCAAACAAAGCACGCATGACCAAGTTATATTACAAGAATATCCAACAAGCACAATAGATAAAAGATAATGATCATTGCCCCATTCCTTTCTCTCTAAATCCTTTTGTTTGGACATCATCGAGAGGTCATCATAATGAGTGCAATAAGATAAGCCAAAAGACAAAGACAAAGTAAACAAACAAGCTAATGTTCTTCATACCGCTAGCCAAGACTAAACTATGGTGATGCCTGATGTTGATGTCCATTGTAGGAAGGATGCATCCTAGGACATGATGATACGAGACTAATTGGATGATGACCTATTGACACAAAGAGTTGACCAACTTGTTTACGTATTGACCTAGACTTGAGACTTTGACATTTGAGTTTTCACTTTTGACTACTAGACTTGTTTCCGACTATTTTACCAAAGGTTGACGATGACGATGATTTATTATGAGTGATGTTTATTGCGAGTGAAAGCGAGATGGGAATGGATGGATTTTTTAAAATATTTGGATGTTTTTGGAGTTTTGAAATGTTTTGAGGTTGTTTTTTGGTTTTTTCAAGATTTTACAAATGTTTTGATTTTCAAAATTTCAAATGTTTTGGGGTTTTTGAGATTTTATGAATATTTTTGGATTTTGTGTCTCGAGGGCTGATCAAAGATTAGCCTTGCCTACGTTTAAGCTTAGAGACAACGTAGTTTGGATACCATGTTTTTGATGTTTTTTGACTTTTTGACCTGTTTTGGGATTTTGATATGTTTTGGATGTTTTTGGATTTTTGCATGATTTTGACAATTTGGATGTGGATATGTGTGATGATATCAGTGCTCTGTTTTGGGATTTTTTTGAAAACCAAGCTAAGGTTGATTGATTGAATCGATGGATTGAGGATGATAACATTGTTGAGGATACACAACAATGCAAGGATAGTGTTAAGAAAATCAAGGATTATGATGGATATCCCAAGTGATGAGGGATTGATTGGATTTGATTGAACATGATTGATGATGATAACAATGTTGAGGATACACAAAAATGCAAGGATAGTGTTAAGCAACACGAGGATTGGAAAGGATATCCCGAGATGATGATGGATTGATTGGATTTGATTGATCAGGATTTTGAAGCTTGATTTGGAACAAAATTTGTTTAAATGCTTTGATGTGATGTTGATGAACACGTTAGATGCAACTGATATTGATTGTTTGGATTGATGTTCAATGAAAGATAAAGCTTGATAAATAACATGTTCTCGTCAAAATATTCCATGGGCTAGCAATTTAGATTTTTGGCTCATAAATGTTTGGACCAATTTTCATGTTTTCCAATGTTTGGATCAACACATAAGTTGGAGGATATATGTCAAGATTTATTCCCGAAGCAAGATGTAAATATCTGCCCCCAGTGTCTAGCAATGTATGGAATGCCATGGGTGGATGCTTGGATAGATGTATGGATGGATGATAAGAACACAAAAGGATGTCAAGGATTATCTTGTGATAAGGTGTTCGAACAAAGGATGCTCATTTGGATAGTGCCTCATGGCTCAGATAATGTTGGGTAGGATATGATGGATGAAAATGACCCATGTCAAGATGTTTACCATAAGAAAGTATAAAGTGTGCACCAAAATTTTACCAAGATCAAGATAATTTGGACTATGGATGTAGATGGATGAAAATGGATTGGATAAATGGTTCATGGATGAATGGAGTTATTATGGATGAGACAGATGGAATGTTAGACTTATTATAGATGGGATGAGATGCTTTCACCTGAATTAGCATACATAGATGCTCGATTCTTACACATGATGCATGTTTGCCAGGTTTTCATCATGGTACCTGTCCAAAGCCCCACCATAGTGGTTTTCACTAGAGGACGATTTTTTTCATTACTATTTTTAACCTTTTTTTCTGATTTTTTTTTGGATTTTTTTATGTTTTTTTGGTTTTTCTGAAAGATTTTAAGCTCATGCTAAAACAACTGGTGTTGTTGATGTAGATACTTTTGTCATAATGTGTCATCAATATCCTGCTTGAAGAAGCTTCTTTGCCAAGATACATGCACTTGAATACAAATTTTGAGATTCCTGATCTGTTTTATTGATACTAGAGTTAACTTTGTCTTTGTGCATACATCGCGATAGAGTTCCTTCTAAATCCTTATGATGAAGGGTAGTTGCCAATACATGGTCAATGTGAGAATTTGATATCATGCGTGGAGGCGTGGATGGTGTTATGTGTTTAGGAATAGATGGATTGGTTGACAGCTTGGAACCTTTGACTCTCCAAACTTGGGAAGATGAGAAATAATGGGTGGATACGAAAGTGTGTATGGAATTATGACCAACTGCTTGATATACTTTGTATGTTGCTTGAGAAGCCTGCTTTTTCCTTTTTGAACGTCTTTGATGTATACATTTCCCTTTTTTATTTTTTCCCATAGTTTCTTTGACTAATGGAGTTTTATAGGGATAATATTTCTTTGTATTCTTTGGTATCCATTTGTATTTGATTTGTCCATTATGATTCTCTACTTCTCTTCCTTTGATGAGGTTCTTCTTGCTTTGATTTACATCCTTATTTTGATGTTGGTCCCAATTTGTGGATGGGGTGATGGTTGGATGAAGATTCGTGACATGGCTGGTTGTAGTATTAGCATCGGTTTCACCATAAGGATTCTTCGAGCTCCCTATGTTGACGTTTTCTTGAGACATAGTTGCCCCCAGTATGGTGGTAGTAGCACCTTTATTCTTTTATTTTTCTTGTTTCAAGAGTTCCTATTTAGAATGCATTCTCTGATAAATGATCATTGTAGATGATGTCATTTCAATTTGCTACTCTGCTGACTCCTGAATATCCTGTTCTGTCTGACCTGTTTCCTTGAGTGGATAATGTTGGATATCTTCATACATGATGTACTTAGTCTGAATTTTGGATATATCTGATCTTGATGTTGATAATTCAGTTTGATTGTAGGAATCAATATCCTACTCTTTTTGTGTAATAATGTCAGGAGTAAAGGAATCCTGTTCTGAATGAAGATCATCTACATGTCCATCCAAAGAAATCATATCATGGGTAGATGGAGGAGTATGTGCTATATGGATATGATAATCATTTGTGACATCTTGTATAGATATGAGAGTGTCCATTAGATCATTGTAGTATCTTGGAGATACAAATTCTTGATCTTGAATGATTTCAGAATTGCTTTTGACATGCTTTGGATCAAGTTCTTGACATGGGTCAATTTTAAAGGATGGATTGCTTATAAAGGGTTCTTGTATATCTTTATTAGGCATGGGGAGTGGCTCAATATCCTCTTTATCTTTGAGTGGACTTGGATCAAATGTTGAGTTGAGGATTCCCTTAGTATCTGTAACCATGAGGACAAAGGATGTCAATATGTCTTAGAAAGGACCATTGCTAGACTTTGGTGAAAGATGTTGATCATGCTTTGGAATAAATTCTTGAGATATGTTCTCTAACTCATTAGGTGATGTAGAGAAATTTTCAACATGATCATTGGTTGAGGGGTCATGGATTATGTCAATAGGATAAAATAAGTCTAACACCCCTTGAAATAGATCATTGACGAATATTGTTAAGGGATTTTGATCACAACTAAAAAATGACTCTTGATGCATGTTGATTTGATCATTGGATGAGGTAGAAACATCTTCAAGGTGCTTATTGATGGATATATCTTGATCATTATTTTCAACAATTGTGGTGGACAGATTGTCAATGCTATCGCTAGTGGTTGAATCTTGATCATTGTCCCCAATAGTTATTACTCTTTGATCAATCAGGTCTTGGATGAGATTTTTGAGTCGAATGCAACTTGATGTTGTGTGTCCCTTTGTTTTTTGAAAATCACAAAGGTGATGTTTATTGTACCATGGTGGTTTCACTAGGGGCTATTGATAGTTGTCATAGGTGGGAATTTTGATGAGTTTTTTCTGCACTAGTCTCTTCATGATGGATTCAACCGATTCCCCAAGTGGTGTGTATTTATGCTTGTTACCTTGTGAGATTTTTACTTTAGATTGACCTTGTGGTGATTGATCTTCAAGATGTGGGGGCTGGATTTGTTGATGTGGTTGATCTTGATATCTAACCTCTTGACATTGGAGATGTTGTTCTTGATGTAGTTGTGGACACAACTCAATGCTTTGATGACAGGGTTTGACCAATGGAAGAGGGTATTGATTTTGAGGTGGAGATGTCTCTTGGCTCAATAATTCAATTAGTTTGTCAAGAGAAGCCAGTTGATCTAGTGAAATTTGATCTTGATTTTGATTTTGACTCCCTTGATATAGTTGATTTGGCTTTTGTTCAAGCAGATTTGGAATGTACACTTGTGGTGTTTGCATGGGATCATGGACAAATTGACTTTGGAAAATGTTTTGATTTGGGATGATGTTTAGATTTGGCATGATAGGTTGAATTTGAGCATTGTTGTGGTTGGGAATCACATTTCCTTGTTTGAGGTAACTTTGATTTTGCATGGTGTTACCTTGACTTGGATCAATACATGAAGTTGTTAACATTTTGTTTGGACTTTGAACAACATTTGTATGATTCACAAATATATCTATCCCAAAGTTTACCAAGTGTGAATTTGAAATGTTCATGTTTGGTAAACTTGTACTTGGTATATTCACATTTGGCATGTATGGATTTGGTGAGATAATGTTGCTTTGTTGAAGACTCATGCATTGATTGTTTGGTTGATAGATTTGTAGGTTTGGACTTTGATTTAAATCTACCCTAGGGAAAGGTGTTACAAAATTTAGATTGGGCATACTCACATTTGTTGTACCATTGAGGTTTGTAGGAGATAATGATGCCATATATGGATTGCGTAAATGTGAGTTTTGATAATCAATTGGCATTGTAAGGCTTGGATAGTTTGGTTGACTTAGATCACTCATGATGTATGGAGCAAGTTTATATTCCATGTTCTTCTTGTGTTTTGACCTTGTTGCAAAAGTGAACCTCTAAGGTGTTTAGGACCAATGATGAAGTGAAGGATGAAAGGCATGAATGATATGGGTGTTGAACTTTTAGGACCCTTGGAGGAATAATAGACTTTAGGACTTTTGGATTTTTTGATTTGGATTGGATTTGATTTTATTTGGATAATGGACTTATAAACCCCAAGATGTTGGATGTTATTTGGGAATAAACTTGTCCACAAGGATGATAATTTAACTAGGCGTATGAGGAAGGATCCATCCACACACACTTAGCAAAAAAGGAGATTTTGATGTTGATTTGAAGGATTTTACCAAAAGTCTAGTATGAATGATTTTTCCAATGGTTCAAAAGTTGTCTATGAGATGGGATTTGATTGATGTTTGAGATGGATGAAATGATTGGTTTTTTTGATCCTAAATAAACCTAAGATGGACTTGTTTACAAGGCCAAGGTTTTGAAGAACATGCTTTTCCCTAAGAGTACTTCAAACCAAAAGATCAATGTTTGCTCAAAAGACCATAAGACAAAAGATAAACAAGCACATATGTGGGGCTCAATTGATTTCATCTTGATTAATGAATTTCTTTTACCACATCCAATGTCTTGCTTAAGTTTCAAACTGAATGTCTATCTCAATTTCTTTTCATCCCACAAGGTCCATTATGTGGAAATCAGGAGAATCAAGGCAATAGTTCCCTAATGTTGACTTTAGAGAGAGAAACTTGAGATGTAAATCCAAATGCTTAGAAGCCTCTAAGGATAAAATCCCAAGGGCAAGCACTAGCACTTAAATTTTTCAAAGATATTTGCTCCCTCTAAAGGGTTTGAAATTTCATGATCATGTTAAATGTTTGTTTTTCCAATGTTTTCACTTCAAGTAAAGTGTTTTGTTTCCAAGAACATGTACAACCATATGGATGAAAAGATAATATTTGTTGAATCCCCACTTGGATAAATCCAGCTACGCCTACTCTTAGCGGATGATTAGATGCTTCACCACAATGGATCCCCTCATGACACACACTTCTCGGGTTAGCCAAGCATCCATACCCATGAAAATCTCATGGCATACTTTTCATCTCTACTAAGAGCCGTGAAAATGTGGGGCGGCTTCAGAATGACTGTTCTTGCACCAACAAATAGATTAAGGATTTTGGCCTTTTCTAAATAAAGGTTCTAGTAGGGGCATTCCATTTGTGGGGACCCATCCATGCGGCGAGAGATCATTGTTGCCCTTCTCGTTGGAATAATCCTCCTAATACTTGCCTTTCATCAAGTACCCACACTTATATACCAGTTGGAAGTCACTTGGCTTTAGCGTGTTCCTGGTTGGTTCATTCCCTTGGGTGATTAATTTTTCCCACAAGGTAGGCCCTCTAAGATAAACAAAAGTGAGCAAACATATCCGTAGTTCGATCAATCTTTGTTGAGAAACAAAGAGAGAACACACGTGATATGTTCCACTCACACTCACAAGCTTTGTTCAATTTTAAGAACCCAAATGAAGTGTGGAGATAATCACTTACACAACTTAATATCACAAAAAGCCTTTTGATTCTCAAGATCGTCGTGAGGCGCGAGAGAAGCGTATACGTCTTTTAGATGATATTACTTTGGGTAAACGATTACAAAACATAAAAGAACTTGTTCATTTTATCTTTTCAAAGCAAGAGTGAATTATTTTTAAGCACCAAAGGAAGTGTGAGATTTGATTGTTCAATTGTTAACCTTAAACAAAATCTAGTAAGTTTTCCAAAATTTATTTTTAAACCTTTTGTCTTGTTCTTTTTAGAGCCCAAATTAAATTAGTGAGTCCTAAAAAAGCTTGAAGGGGTAAAGTCCTTAGACTTGGAATTATAATTGCTTCCAAAAGTATCTAAAGACACTTGATACAATGGATAAATGATGTTGTACTTCAAACTCTTCCTTGCCCCTTCCTTGCTTCCACCTACAAAAATGATTAATCCAAGAAAAATAGAGGCAAAAAATAGGTCAATAGCTCAAAATGATCAAAAGCAAAAAAGCACATGTCAAAATAACTTGAAGTTTGATCCTTAACCCCACCCCAATGGTGCAACCCGCATATGCTTTGCATTTTGAAGAGGTCAGCGACACTATATGGCATTGCTAGGATTGACAGTGACACTCTGCAACAGGGACAAAGAGTGTGATTGTGGCATTGTTTTGGAAAGCAACGTTGTTTGAATTTTGAAAACCCAACGTCAGAAAATTAGCCCAGTGTCAGTGTTTGGAAATTTGAATTTCTAGGTGGGAATCCCTTAGCGGCAGAGTTTGGAGTTTGCAACATCATTGTATGGCACTGCTGGAAGGCTAGCGTCAATGTATGGTGCTGCTTGACTGATAGCGACACAGTTTCTTGTAGACACAAAAAATCATAAAAACCACATAATTTTTTCAAAAAACATGTTAAGAACTTGAGATTTTCCCTCCTTCTAGTGCCAAAATGTGAACCCCAATCCTAGACCTACACAAACATAGCAAACAAACACAATATTAGATACATATGCAAGTTAGAACTAAGATTCCCCATGCAATTCATCTACAATGCTCAAAGTAGGAAAGAAATGAAGAACAAAACAAGAAAAGGTATTAAATCCTATTTAAGCATGCAAACTCTCAATCCCATGGGGGAATTGGTGCCATTTTGATGTGGAAAATGGCCCTTTCCCAATCCCTTGTTAGCTTGATGATGATCTTTGATGAAGATTGATGCTCCTTGATTCAAAATGTTGATAACCTAGCTATAGTGATGAAATGCTTATGATAACTTTGATAAAAATGGATGAAATGTGGATGAGAATGGATTCAAAATGACTATAATGATTTTACATGGATTGTGGATGATAAAATAAAATAGAGGAGGCCTCTATTTATAACAAAGAAGGATGGAGGATTGAAGAATAGGATGAATGTGGAATTAAAGATGGACCAATGGCATTGTGCCACTTGTCAAGATGCTAATGGAAGGAGGTTGAGCACATTTTGATAAATGTGCATGCATTTGAAATTTGAATTTGAAGAAGTGACATGTTGGAGGGAGAAGAAAATGGAGTTAATGCCACTTGGCTCAAGGAAAGGACATGTAAGAGGCCTTTAATGCTTGTTGGATGTACAAATCCTTTTGGAGGGATTTTTTGAATTTAGAGGAATATTCCATCCTTGATGCCTTTTTGAATAAAATAGAGATTTAATAAATCAAATAAATTGATTTATTGTGCAAGTTGCAAAATCTAGAGGATTTGAGTGATTAGAGTTAGGATTAATCAGGATTTGATTAATTTTGATGAAGTTTAGCTGATTTGACAATTTGACTTAGATTTTAGGATTTAAATAAATCAAAATGAGAGGAATAATGATTTTAGACTTAATTAAATAAAGTTTGATTTATTTAATTAAAGAGGATGGTGTTAGATTTAAATCAAATAAAGATTGATTTGTTTAATTTAAAGGAGATTACATTAGAGATTAATTAAATAAAATAAATTATTTAATTAAAAGAGGGACATTAGATTTAATTAAATAAAGTGATTTATTTAATTAAGAGAAGATAATGATTTAATCAAATAAAGTAGATTTATTTGATTAACAGAGGAATTAAGATGATTTAATTAAATAAGGATTATTTAATTAATTGATTAATAAAGAAGTGATTTAGGCATAATAGATGTTAGTAAATCAGGACTAGATGCATGTATATTTTACAAGTCTACAGATTTAACCAAAGAAGAGCTAATGCAACTTATTCATGAGGAAGATGGAATGCAAAAAATTGGTAAGATGTGATCTATCAGACCTTCATATGAGCAGGACATGATCTTAAGTGTACTAAGTTCTCATCTTGTGCACAATCATATCAAATTGGAGAGTTTGCAAAATACGTTACTAGAAGAGTTGATTGAATGCATCAAGGAAGTCATGGACTTTGAGTCTCAGAACAAGGAAGAAGGAGAAATAATTTTGCATTTGAAAAAGAAGTACATATTGTCACTTACCAAATTGAAAAATCACATGAATCAATTAAGGCAATGCATAAGCACAACAAACAATATTTATAACTATTGTCTTTGATGGCCTCATGCAATCAACAAGTACAAAGAGAAGCTAAAACAAATTGAAACAGAGTTGAACAATATTGGAAAAAATTTCAACATGTCTCAGGATGTTGATGGTGCAATTAAGAAACGAATTCAAGAATTACAATCAGAGCATAAAAATGTTCAAAAATCCAAGAACATGATTGTTGACTCCTTTTGGAAAGTTAAGGACATAACCGAATACAGGTTGGAACAGTTGATTGAGATATTGCGGAAAGGAGAGAAATTAGAAGAAGCCTTCACCATTCTGAAATCTCTCATCAAGATTATCAACTAGACATCTAAAAACAACAACATGATCATAATCACTGGGATTACAGTGAAAGCCTGGAAGAAGTTTCTTTTGGAGATGAAGGAAAAGCACAAAATAATCTTCAAATAACAATTGTATATTTTGAATAAGTTTTTGAGAAAGTAATTTTTTAGTGGAAAATATTTTTGTCATTGATGTCAAAGGGGGAGAGAGAGCCGTGAAAAATGCCTTATCAAACTCAGGGGGAGTTTTGTCAAAAGTTTTGGCTTTTTGAAGTTTTGTTTACACTTAGTCATTTTTCACTAAGTGTTGACATCAATTCCAAAGGGGGAGATTGTTGGCATATGGCTTCTGGTGTTGTCATTGATGGCAACCGAAGTCATTAATCCGGTCCACATGTTAGTATTTGTTCATACTGGAAGACAGAGTGAAGAGCAGGGTATCCAACTAAAGTTGAGTTTGTCAATCCATAGGCATTACCAATTTATCAGTTTTGGTTTTGGATCTCAAGGAAGGTTGTTGGGTATTTGAAATATCTTATTCTCAATTTTTGTGTTGTCACATCAAGTGGTGTATGAGTTAGGAGATTCGTTCGTTCAATTTTTTGTTTATTAGTGTATGAAGGCCGACTAAGTGAAAGTAGGTATTGCAAATGTTTAAGGAATTTTTTTTAAGGTATTCTTGTGTTGGAGTTTGGGTCCTCACTATGCTATGTCTGACTTTGGATGGTGCGCATTAAATATTGTTCTTGATTTGAGCCGACAATTGGAAAATATTTTCTATTTTATTAAAGCCAACACGAATCAATTAAATTCTTGGTAGCGGATATATATATGAGATCAGTTAATTCATTTTGGAGAATGGAAGTGCGAGTTTGAGGTGTGTTGGTGTATGTTGCGAATATCAGAAGAGCAGATGAGCGATTATGCATAGTTTCACTTGTGCAGAAGAAGTTTTTGTGAAGCAAATTGAGGCAGAACAGAGCGAAGTGCAAAATCTGACAGAAGGTCTGGAATCTGATCTATGAGCTTAACCAAAACTGTAATTAGGCATTTGTAGATGTTATCTTCTCAGTTCAACCTTTTGATGTAATCCAAATATTTTGTAAGGCAGTGAGCCTTCCTGATTTTGAGCAGTGAGCTCTAGGCAGTGTGCCTGAATGCAAGTGCATTCCCATTTTGTAAAACACTTATATTTGAGTACTCAAATTGTGGATTGACCTCCAACGTGGTTTTTCCCCTAATAGGGTTTCCACGTAAAAATCCTTGTGTTATGGTGTTGTGGATGATTGCTTTATGTGTTTTCATCTTTCTCTTGATTGAATGCTATAAGTGGTTTAAAGATCAGTTTGATAAAGTTAATTATTGTTGAACACTGATTCACCCCCCTCTTAGTGTTCCCTAATTCCAACAATTTGAATGTGCACATGAAAGTACCTACAAATAAAAAAGGTGTACAAACTAAGGCACACACACATGAGGCAAGAATCACTAGGATTCAATGTTGTCGTGGAAGGAACACTCACTTGAAAAAGGTGTGATGGTAAAAGAAAGGAACTCACAACCCTCACATGCCATTTTATAACATAGCGCAAGTACAATAGACACAACAGGATGTGCGAAATCTCCAAAAAAGATACACCAGAATGACACTTTATCTCAATGCGTCTACAAAAGATAAATTTCATGCAAAAGATACTTGAAATGCCCAAATAGGATAAAATGCTAGAAATACATGTAGAACAACCTAAAACAAATCATCCTATGCAAATAAAAAGTTTCCAAGAGCTAAAACATCCAAGTAATTCACTAGAATGTGAAAAACAAAAAACTAAATAAAATGTACCTAGAGAAAAATCTAGAAAAAATACATGGGTAGTTGTGAAGAACTTTGAAAATCCTTTCTAACACTGCTAAAACCATGAAAAATGGAGAAATAGGTCAAAATTTATGTTCTCAAGAGTGAAAACAACACATTTGACTTCAACAGGAAATAAACTATACCAACAGAAAAATCTAAGAAAAAAATTTCACAATTGGATAGTTCTCATAACCAACTTTTTAATGATATCTCGTTTGCCCAATTTTGATACTCGAGAAAAAAGTTATCATGATTTTCCCAATCTTTCTAAATTTACAAAAAATACTTTTTTTAGCCTCCTAGGGTTGGATGGGCGACAATTTATAGTCAAAATTTGCTAAATCAACCACTTGTATGCAATGGTGAGGTCTTTTTTGCGCCAAAATGCATCAAAAATAGCCCAACACCAAAATTTGCAAAAAAGCAATGAAGATTCCAAATTTTCTCTTGTAACCCTAGTTGAGAAAAAAACTCAAAAATGGAGAAGAGCTTCACTAAATCCATGCTCTGATACTATGTCAAAATTTTGAATAACACAAGATGCAAGATGAAACAACAAATAAAAACACCTTCCATGTAAGAGAGTTGCAAACAATAATCTGCTATATCATCAAATAAAAAATTATGGTGCTCATTGTATCCCTGTAAGTGGTGGGATGACCACTTTGGCGTATACATGATTGTTCTTTCTCTAAATTTTATCTTTCTCCACTTATGCTACATGCATCTCTCCACATGCTATGGATTTCGTCCCAAGAAGTGTCCCTCTCAATCTATATTATCATGCACTCAACTATCACACCCATTTATATCTCTTTGTCCTATATCATGGGATTAAAAAATAGAGAAAACCAATCAATATGTGCATGATCTCAAACTACACACTCTACTAGTATTTTACATGCACCATGAGTCAACTATTTCATGAGTGATGCAATAAATTGTACCCACCCCTCTACATTACATTTGTATCACATGTGACATACATGTTTGGATATTTATCATAGTATATATTATCATTAATACTTTAAATGGAACAAAATCATTTTATGTATCATACTTGGATCATCTCCTTGTTAGTCGTCATCTTATCGTATCTATTATAATGGGTCCACATCTAGTGGGTCCTCTCCTCCATACACTCCCATCATCTTTTCACCACCCATAACCTATTATGGCCCAAATGCTACTCCTCATGCTCATTTTTATCCTCCTACACCTATGTCACTCCCATCATATAATTAGTATAATAGTGTGGGATTTGGTCTCTTTGGATGATGTCTATATGCATCTATCACCCCTATATGGAATCTCCTACCACTATCCTCACTATCTCATTAACCTCATCATCATGTATATGTTCTTATGTAAAAATAAATAGCCTACCAATCTCCCTCGATTAAAAAGGTAAACCTTGATATCTTATATATACATGTGTGTGTGTACATATATATATATATAGATATATATACATATGTCTATGTATATATGTATATGTAAATATGTATATATGTATATACATATATGTTTATGTATGTATATATGTATATATGTATGTATGTATGTATGTATGTATGTATGAATATATATAGGGTTACATATTGTTAAATGTCAAAATTTTAGATAACCCTCTCATAATGAAATTTCTCTAAATGTGATGTTCCTCCCATAATACAATCATGACTTCCTAATCCTCCCCAACTAGAGTTGGTTCTTGAGCCATACCCTTATATTCTTTATGGATTCATGTGGTGTCAATAACTATCAATTCATCAAAAATCCTCCATCCCAATAATGTACTTCCATTTCTCTACCTACCCATTTGGTTGGTATCCTAACAATGTGATTTAAATATAATCTTTGGTATATCCAAAAATCTACTTAGGGTCAAGGTAATATAATCATATTCCTAACACTATAATAGGGTTGGGTACTCAGAATAACCATTATGTTGAAGTTGTGGTGGCCTACAATGGTCTTAAGCTTACACATGCTAAAGGATATGAAAAAGTTTGGCTCGAAGGGGATTCTCTCAATATAATCCAATTTCTTAAACAAGAACAAAGTCCTAGTTGGTTGATTGAAGCTTTCATTAGAGACTCCCTTAGCATGATTAAAATATTTGATGAGATAATGATTACTCATATACACCGTGAGGAGAATAAGTTTGTGGATATGTTTGCTAACATGGGTGTAAATTACTAATCATTAAAACATTGGGAGGGGTATGCCTCCATCCCTATTGAATCTCACTCCATCATAAACTATGAGTGCCACCAAGGTTACTAAGGATCGATGGGACATGGGGAGTAATGATCACAAGACACTTCACACATTTTCTAGGTGCTTAAATTGTCTTCCTCCTTTATTTCATTTGGGGTTACTGAGTAATAACATTATCGGCTCATCTTGTGGAAGTCTCCATAGTATCAACATTAGAGTCATTGACATGGGTGGGGAAAGAAGTAGATTAGAGCTCCTTTCTTGTAATGGGGTCCTCCAAAACCAAAAGTTCTAGAAGATTATTGAGGAGGGGGTCCTAGTTCCCTATATGGAGAAGCTTCATGGCCATGATCTTGAGGCAACAAAAATCTTCATTAAAGGATGGAAGAAAAAATATTGAATGTGTTTGGGAGGAAAACGATTATCAATGAGGATGTCAACCTGTAGTTGTGAAGAGTCAAGGATTTTGGATTAAGCAAGGATATTATGAATCTATGAATATGCTTTATGGGAAAAATAACTAATTGCTAGCATAAATTTTAAACTTTAGTCGAAGTAGTAAGTCAAACGATTTGTGAATCTAAATCAACTAGAGAGGTATCCAGGAGGCAAGATAACCCTCTGACAAACCTGATTTAGTATAAGGTTAATATCTTGCAATTGAAATCAAGAGTGGAAGTAGATACCTTGGAACAAGGGGTAAATACCAGATTGTTTAGAAAAAGAAGCAACCTACGAAGAATAAAAACTGGCATGATTCCACCAATTGGAATAGGACAGGTCAATTTGGAGTTATGATTAAAATGGGGAAAAGAATCAAATAACCTTAGAGTGCTTAAGGTTAAGATAAAATGAGATTACCAAGAATTGGGAAAAAATTACTTAGAAAGATGATTCCCAGGCAAAAACTTGGAAAGAAAATAAAAAAATTCAAACAAAAGGGATCAATTAGAGCATAGCTTGGTTGAAGTGAAAATTGAACTTACCAACTTGTCAACAAAAGTAAACTTATTTTTAGATCCTTAAATGATCATTTGAAGATGATCCAATGGGAAACTGAATATGGTTAAAAGGCTATTAGTATACATGGAAAAGAGAATTGGAATGAATGCTCAATTTATTACTTTAAGTTGGCCAGTTAGGAAAAAGAGGTAAACCAAATTTTATAGTATTTGTGGAGTACTTTTTCGATAACTTCTATCATTTAAATTTGATTCTTTGAAACATAATATGGGAAGAAGGGTTGAATTTCTAAAAGTTGGGAGAAGATAGGAAATAGGATTAGCCATAGAGTAGAAAGGTTGTCAAATGGAATAGTGGACTAAAATGATCAAGAAAACTTGTTGCTACAAAGCTTAAATTAATAAGTGGTATTATGCTTAGAACTGATTGGTGACTAAGGGCAGTAATATGCTCAAGGTGGATAGTAGTCAAGGGTAGTATTATTATAAGGTAAATGTTTGTGTCAGTGATGGACGGTCTTGACTTCTGAGTTGTCTGATGGTGTAAAGAACAAAGGGAAGGATGGGACCCACGGTGTAGTCCACAATACACCAATATTCCTATTCTATTTGGATTACACTAAGGATAATTTTATTAGCCAAGGAGAACGTGTTTTTCCATTCACAAAGGTATAGGTGTTGTGTAGGATATAGTTACTATTGTACTTATGATGTACATATGAGTTAATATAATTATGATATATAGTTCTTTGGAGAGAAAATTTGCTTGAGCACACAAGTTCTCCCCATACGTTAGCACAATCACTCAGTGCAAGGTCCAGGAAGGATGGACAAGATTGAAAAAGTTCGTGCTATGAGGGAAGAATATTTGAATATTTATGATAATTTACTTATTCTCTGCATAATTTGGAAAATGGAAAGTAAAACCTTTATTTGAATTTATCTGTATGTTTAGTACTTTAAATCATCAGGTGCGATGATTCACAAGGGGGGAGTATGTTACACCCCATCTCTTAGTTACCGGGTTACTTTTACCTTGTAAGTAAAAATGATGATAAATGTAAATCAGGACTTATATATGTTCAATAGGTAAATGAAATACTGAATATGCATTAAGATGTTATTGTTTTTGAAGGTATGGTTATGTTTTAATATTGATGGAAATGTGATGTATAATATGTATTGTAATATGATTAATTTAATGCTTGGATGATGCAAATGATGCAAGTGGATTTCATGAGAACGACTAACTATTGTACTCAGTTGAATGTAGGATCAAGTTTGAACCTTCGAAAGAGAGGGAAAGTTTCACTCAGGAGAAGAACTTGGTCTAGTAACCTTTAATGAGCCTAACTGAGCATACACACACTCACACCCTAGTTTGATTAAGTTGAGTCAAGTTAGATTGAGATTTGGTAAGTAAACCCTTAGTCGAGGTCTTGGATATTTTGGTAAGATTGTTGGTTGTCTTGGATTGGTTTTGCTTTTGATATTTGATTCTGCAATTATTGCTTAGGTAGAATCACATGTCTTATGAGTACATGTTCTTCTTCATAAATATATGTATATATTTTGATGTTAGAAATAATGGTATATGTATATTATATATATATGTGTGTGTGTGTGTGTGTGTGTGTGTGTGTGTACGTTTATGTACACATCTATACGTACATATTAATTTATATGTATATATAAGTATATATACTATTATATATAATTGTGAACATATTTAAATACCAAAGAATGTTTTTACGTGAATAAATATATATAATATATATTATAATAATAATATTATAATATATATACTTATATATAAAGATAGAAAATGCATGTATGGATATAAAGTGTATATATATTGATGATATTATATATATATATATGTATATAATATATATACTTATTTATATTGAGCAGTTTTTAAATGATAAAATATATAGCGCATAAGACCATAGTGCAAACCATATTCAAAATGCATAAACCAACAATACAATGAGTTTAAACCTATGCTTAGGCTATGAAAATTCAACACATATATATATTATACATGATAAAGTCTGAATGGTAGGCACTTACTAATCAAAGCTGCACATCAGAGAAGGATTGGATGCTAGATGCATAAGTCTAAGAAGTAGGTTTAAATGCAAATAAGAGTGGAAGCATAGCGCATGAGAATAGGCACTGTTGATGTATACATCTAATGTACTATGAGTGAAATATGAGGTGCATTATAAGCGTTGAAGTTGATATTGGTAAGCTCTATAGATAATATTCATGTGCATATAGCGCTTCCTTGTGCTAAATGCATTGCATAGTGTAAACCTGTGCATGGAACAAAAGATTGACCAAGTCTAAGGCTGTGCATAATTAGAGACATAAAGAGTAAACATTGGAAAAGGAATGAAAATAGTTTGAAATGCTGGAAGAAGTCTTTGACAATACTATTCTTGGGGGCGCTAGAACATGGACATGTGGCGCCAATGCTGAAGTATATGGAATGCATAAGAATTCTTTTTACTGCGCTTACGTCTGGAAAAGAAATATCTTAACCATGAGACTCAGTCAATGTAAACTTGGTAGAAATATAACAAAAAATTCAATTTGCAAACCAAGTAGGAAACTTGCTAATGATCTTGTTGTTCATTTGACTCAGGGTGATCCCACAATAGTGGGTTACACTTTTTGGCCAAACTTGATATTGAACTGAACTTTTTTAACTAAATCTTCACTTTCGGAAACCTATAGCTGCTAAACCATGAGGAATTTGAAGATGATACAAGCTAGTGATTTGTGAAATTATCTATAGATTCTAAATATATTTTAAAAAAAAAATTGAACCAAATTGCATTTCTTTCTCCATCTCCTTCGATAACTAGTTTTTAATAGCAAACACCATTTTTAAAGAGTGATGTTTACTATATAACACATAACTTTTTTTCTATGAAGGATAAAATCCAATTTTTTTAGAATTTATATTTGTAACTACGATATCTAGCTCCTTCACTTCGTTTCATAGTGTTTTATTAAAAAAAAATTCTTAATTAAGTTTTGAAGTCAAACTAATTACAATTTAGACATAGGTTTATCAGTATAACACAACTTTTTTGTATGTATCAAAATTCATTTGTTTCTGCTTTGGATCAAGGACATCAATACTAAGAGCATAAATATTTTTCAAAAAAAAATTGGTAATCTACTATTTTTTCAAATATGCAAGAACAAAGAACTTTATTTTCGGTGAAAAACCTACATTCACAAGAAATAAAAAATAAATATAATAATCAAATTAAATATATTTAAAATTATACTTTTTGGGAAGCTTATAATAAAGAATACATACTTACAAAACATAAATTCTAAATGAATTCATTTGATCCCCTAAAAGGTAAATCAAAAGTGGTTTTTTATCAGTATTTTGATAGATGTAGAGACTCCATTATAGGTATGGTTTAAAACTAGCAGGGTTCTATCCAAGGGGGTTTGATCTAAGGGGGTTTGATCAAACCATCTTCAATTAAAATCCTTTAAATGGAACCTTCAAGGCTTAAATCATATATTCTAAAAATATGTGATTTTAGCAAAAATCAGAATGTCCCAGAAAGTGTAACCCATTATTGCGATAGCACCCCTCAGTAAAAGAGTCTTGTTGTCTCTTGAAACAAGTTGATTCAATCATTTGAAAGGTGAGGAATGTTATTTGTTGCAAACCTATAAGTTAGTTTGATGAGTCATTGCATGAGGAAAAAAAAGGAGGCAGAAGTATTAACTTGTTTGCAGCCTTTGGTTGCTCACATTTTAGTATATATAGAGGTGCTCATTCCACCATTTGATACACTTTTCAATTTGATTACCTTGTTGTTATTCTACTGTATTTTCTATGCAAAGTGAGTTGAGAGCTTGAGAGTTAGAGAGTTGTTTCATTTATTTGCATTAGTATTGTTGAGAGATTTGGTGAGAAGCTAGTAATGGGATTTGGGTTGTTCTTGGAGGAAGTTCCAAGCGATCTTGAGCAATTAAGCTAGGAGGAAACAATAATCGATTGGAGCTTTAAACATGCATGTCGATTTCTACTCCTTTGTTATTATGTTGGAAAGAGTGTTTATTTATGTTGCCATGTTTGGAAAGATTGTCTTTTATGGGTGTTATGATGAGCTTGGACATGCTTGCATGTATCTTGTTTGTTTCTTGTATTTGTGAAACCTTTCTTTTTGGTTTATACATATATAGATATTTATACTATATTGGATTTTTTATGAATGTATACTATTTATACTATATGTAGAATGTCAATACTATACATAGTATGACAATAATCCAAGTGTGTAGCATAAGATAGAGTTGTTTTGAGATACTTAGTAGTAATGATATTTAAATGTGAGTTAATGGGAAGGATATTCTTGGGGTTAGGATAACCCACGGGAAAGGGGATAACCTTAGAATAGAATACTAATGGTCAATACAAATCGAGCAATTATTGTGGTGAAATAGATGACCCTCACTCAAAGTAATAGGTGATGAATCTTTGGCCAAAGTAGTAAGTAGCCACTATTTACACTATCAGTTCACTGTGATCCAATTTACATTCTAGTTTGGGAATATCATACATGTAGAAGCAAACTTTATGATAGCTCTAGATATGTAGGACACATCACTATGCTCAAGAAAGGCTATATGAAGGATGAGGTTACCAAATCAATCTCTTCATCGAAGGGAGGGCCATCTTACCAAGTTTGGCGTATATGTGTGGGGGACTGCAGTAAGTCCATGGTTGGCCCAAAAAAGAACTTGAGTAATGCTTCTCCTCATGCAGTTGGTGGCCAATATTTTGGAGAAGGACATTCTGGACCATTGGTATATCTAGTTTGATATTTGAAGATGTATGCACCAGTATTGGGGACAACTAGAAGGTATGCACCAAGGAAAGGGGACATCTAGAATGTATGCACCAATACTGGGGCATCTGGACCAGTTTGTGTTTCTAGTTCATGTAAGATTGTTGAAGCTATGTATGTAATCATGTATCCATCTATATAGAAATTGTAAATGTGAAATGTTATCTTGAATATATGAAAAGTGAAATCATACTTGTATTGATGAAATGATTCTTTGGTTATGCAATGGAAAATTTTGGAAAGGTTATGTTTCAAATGGTGCATTTATTTTTGAAAAGAAGAAAAAAATTATTACTCATAATTTTAGATGCATAAACTAATCATGTGTGGGTAAAACATAGAAAAATTACTAGGTAGAACAATGGATATGTTACACATCACCCTTCAAAAAAGTATTTGACTTTTGAACTGGAAGGGTAAGAATATTGAGATGAAGAGCCATATTTAAGTGTATTAGATGCTAAAAGTTTTGCCTCAAGGATTTTTAAATCTTACACATATCTCTAAAAGATGGAAAGCCACTCAAATGCACATTATTCTTATTAAATGAATGTAATCCATCAAGAAAATTAATTTTTTAGTTCATCATCATAAAATCAATGCTTCTTGATTACCACAAGATTGGAATAAGATGGAAATCATTTATAGGCTAATTACTTTAGAGAACTTGCATCTAGTCGGGTCATTCATAGTTAAAACCAATGTTTAAGAAGGTTGTGGCTAAATTATCAAAGCATTATATTGAACTAAGAATCAAGGAATAAAATATAGAATAAATTAGTCCTTCAAGGTTCATAGAAATAACTTTGCTAAATTTTTATCATCATGTGCAAAATCTATGCATGCAACTATAAAGGATTGTATGTGGATACTTGGGTTGCTTTTCCCATTATATAATTCAAATTTAGGGAGACAAATCCCACAATAAATAGATATGCAACCTTCTTGATTATTAATGATGTGCAATGTGCTTGATTGTATGAAATGGTATCGATATATTTTTTATTGATATCCTTCTTAATATTGTCCACTTATTGTAATAGTGTGTCCAAGATAGAGGTTAAAAAGGGCTAGTGTTGGGCATAAGTGAAGTAATAGAGGAGGTATAATATGGTTGTGAATTAAGGAGTCAAGACATAGCCATGGATGGATGGATTACATTATGAGAAGGATTAGTCATGGGATGAGACAAGAAGATAGTAGAAGCATGAGTTGAGGAGGAAGAGTATGGGACACATGAATGAAGGATGTAGTACTAGTGGTTATGTGAGTAGAAGGGTGGGATGTGAATGAAATTCTAGAGGGGATGGATGCACTAGAGGAATACCTATGGTGTATGGGGTATTGCTAAGAGGTAATCCATATTAAGTGACAAATACAATGAGAAATGTGGGAGGGATAATGGTGGTGAGAGATACACTAGGGTTAGTAACCATGCTTGAGTGGTGAAGTTAGGGGTAGGATGATGCAAGATTAGAGGAAGAAAAACAACTCACTTAATCTCATTAGACAAAAACTCAAAACATCCTTGTTGGATTACTCATCACTAGTTCACATTTTCCTTCACAAGACTTAACTCAAACACTCAAATTTGCATTCAAAGTTCCCAATCTCCTTCAATGACCTTCAAAACCCTTTATTAATATCAACTTAACCAAAAACAAACAATTACATTGACTACCCCTTTCAAATTTCATCAATTCATTATTCCTTCACAAGTAATCTTTATAAAATAATGGCACCACACTATATTTTCATATTTCTGACCCAAGCAACGTACCATGAGACCTTCAATCTCTCTTAGAAACTTCAACTCAAGAAAAACCAACCTCTATACAGGTTGTTGATTCATGGTTTCAACATTTCTCCATGATTGTCCACATTCCTAGTAACACTCCTAATATATATTGTCAGATATAACTTTTCTTCCAGAACATCAATCATACTATAATTAGCATTTTGTGTAATCCTTTCAATGTTTTAAAACATATCTAAAATCCATTATTTGTTACAGTGGTAAATAATGATCAATTTATGACTAACAACATGCTAATTAGGTCTATTAGGCCCTACTCTAGCCAAGGCTTATTGTTTCTATTAATTCCAAACCCAAATTCACTTGTTCAGAGATTCAAACATTTGTATTTAGGCTTGTTGAATCTTAATTAACCATTATTAGGTCATTCCCACTGATATTTCTACAAACCCTAGGCTATGAACTCTTCAACTACCCTGCTTCAGACTGTGCACACAAAATTATAGTCAAGTCTTCAACTTTTACACCTTAAATCTTTAGCCACTTGACTCAAGCCCTTAAGAATATGAAAATATATGCAACAAAGAACAAATTCACCAAATATGGAGAGATTTAAATTGATACACTGGGAGAAAACAATTTTATTTCTTCATTGTTTACCCTAATGAGGGTTTTTGACAGTTTTTATAAACTTGGCAATATCTTACCCAAATCTCCACCAATCTACATGAAACTTGAATGAAAAGGAAGGTGATTGAACATCATACCATTTAAAAACAAATTTTCATCAATTCTAGCCCGTACAATTCTGTACAAGGCCTAAAAATCAATGAAACACGGGAAAATTAACAAAAAAACTAATTTTTCATTGATTTGATTTGTTCATTCAATCACCCACAAACTTCTTCAACGTACAAATGGCCTTTTAAAGGAATTTCCAACTTTAACTTTTGAACTTCTAACTACTTTCTAACCACTTATCAACGCCTACCACTAAAGTGACCTTTCAACTTCTTAATGTTGCTTTGTGCAACTTTCACATTTTTTGCAATTTTACTAATGTTTGTTGACAACCTTTTACATTTTTGCAAAATGCACATCAAATGACCTTTAAATGACTCCTACATGTGAGAAATGGTCTAAATGACCTTAATACATTGAAAAATAAACATGATTGAATCCACCTTCAAAATTTACTCTAAGGAATCATAAGATTGTCTTGATGCTCCTGCATCATACTCTCGGCCAAGAAAAGTTCCAAGTCCTCTTGGATTTGATGTTGTCAACAACCTTCATTCCTTGTATGCTCTGCCACTACTCCATCTTGAAACTACCCTTAACCACCTTCATTTTCACCTTGGGTTTGAATTTTTCCATGCAAATTAGGCTTTGATACCATTTTGATGCAAGATTAGAGGAAGATAAACAACTCACTCAATCTCATTAGAAAAAAACTCAAAACATCCTTGTTGGATTACTCATCACTAGTTCACATTTTCCTTCACAAGACTTAGCTCAAACACTCGAATTTTCATTCAGATTTCCCAATATCCTTCAATGAACTTCAAAACCCTTTATTAATATCAACTTAACCAAAAACAAACAATTACATTGACTGCCCCTTTCAAATTTCATCAATTCATTATTCCTTCACAAGCAATCTTTATAAAATAATGGCACCACACTATATTTTCATATTTATGACCCAAGAAACGTACCAAAAGACCTCTAATATCTCTTAGAAACTTAAACTCAATAAAAACCAACCTCTATACAGGCTTCCCATTCATAGTTTCAACATTTCTCCATGACTGTCCACATTCCTAATAGCACTCCTAATATATACTGTCAGAGATCACTTTTCTTTCAGAACCTCAATCATGACTGTAATTATCATTTTGTGTACTCCTTTCAATGTTTTAAAACATATCTAAAATCCATTATGTGTTATAGTGGTAAATAATGATCAATTTATGACTAACATCGTGCTAATTAGGCCTATTAGGCCCTACTCCAGCCAGGGCTTACTGTTTCTATTAATTCCATACCTAAATTCACTTGTTCAAAGATTCAAACATTTGTATTTAGGATTGTTGAAGCTTAATAAACCGTTATTAGGTCATTCCCACTGATATTTCTACAAACCCTAGGCTATGAACTCTTCAACTACCCTGTTTTAGACTGTGCACACAGAATTACAGTCAAGTCTTCAACTTTTACACCTTAAGTCTTTAGCCACTTGACTCAAGCCCTTAAGAATATGCAACTATGTGCAACAAAGAAAAAATTCACCAAATATGGAGAGATTTAAATTGATACAATAGGAGAAAACAATTTTATTTCTTCATTGTTTACCCTAATGAGGGTTTTTGACAGTTTTTATAAAATTGGCAATATCTTACCCAAATCTCCACCAATCTGCATGAAACTTGAATGAAAAGGAAGGTGATTGAACATTCTACCATTTACAAACAAATTTTCATCAATTTTATTTGGTACAATTCCGTACAAGGCCTGAAAAGCAATGAAACACAGGAAAATTAACAGAAAAAATGATTTTTCATTGATTTGATTTGTTCATTCAATCACCCACAAACTTCTTCAATGTAAAAATGGCCTTTTAAAGGCATTTCCAACTGAATTTTGAACTTCTAACTACTTTCTAACCACCTATCAATGCCTACCACTAAAGTGACCTTTCAACTTCTTAATGTTTCTTTGTGCAACTTTCACATTTTTTGCAATTTTACTTATGTTTGTTGACAACCTTTTACATTTTTGCAAAATACACATCAAATGACCTTTAAATGACTCCTACATGTGAGAAATGGTCTAAATTACCTTAATACATTAAAAAATTAACATGATTGAATCCACCTTCAAAATTTACTCTAAGGAATCATAAGATTGTCCTGATGCTCCTGCATCATACGATCAGAAGAAGATGATGGATTAGAAGATACACTACTAGTAGAGGTCAATAAGAATCCAAGATCATGTAAAATATGTGTTCCAAAGGGGCACACTTCTAATGTCATAAAATATATTTTCTAATTGATGAGGAGATTTAGCTTAAGTAAATGAATCAATAAGTGATAGATATTGCTTAGCCCAGTAAGCTTTATGATCATAGTCTTGTGGATCATCCAAATGTTTCTCAACATGAGCTTACAAATTGTTAAAATGGATGGCTATAGTGTGGTTTAAGTGTACACTCATTAATGGATATTAGGACTACAAGTAGCTCATGGTATAAACTATGCACATTGATAAGGAAAGATAGAAATATAAGGCATCATAAACTACTTTCATATTTGAAAAATAATTTTTTTGATGACTGTTACATATTTTTTGCCTCAGCTCAAATGGAGGAGCTGGCTGATTGTTTTTTAACAATAAGTGGAATTGCATATTGTTTTTAAATGTTGTTTCGCATTACTTTGTGCATTTGAGTAACAATTATGCATTTTTGAAGTTATGAGTTTGCAGAGTGCCATTCAGATGTTGCAGTTTTGAAGAAAGACAGAATTGAGTACATAAGCAAGATAGCATTTTAGATGCTTTCATTCATTTCGAAAAGAACTCATATTTTTACAAGGCTTCATTTGATTTCACAATCAGAATAAGTATTACAACATTGCATGAGATGCATTTTTCTTTTCAACTGAAAAGCAAAAATTGAAATCAAGGATCCACACAAGCCGTGGATGTAACTATAATTGTTCCAATACATTTCTAACAGCACAATGCACTACTGAAGATGCGAAAGGAGAACATATAAGCAACAACATAGTCATCATTGCCTGTTATCGACGCTTGATGTTGAATGGTGCACCTCGTCGTTTCAAGCTTCGTTGACCTGTAGGAGGAAAAGAAGGGTGCCAGTGGCTCTGACTATGACATAACTCATATGATGCACCTACAATAGTACATTATACTATGAGCAATGCATTGAAACAATCAGAAGAAAATCAAATGCAGTATGAAGAAGTGAGCTGAAGGAGAAGTATCAACATCATAATCAAACATGTTCCATTTTTTATGCTAACACTGTTTGTTTCCTTGTGCAGGTATAGGTGAAATCATGAAGTGGAACATTATTCGAGGACCGAGCATGTGGATTAAAATGGGCTCCCACAAGGGTAGAGCCCGACATGCTACCCTATGCATTAAATGGGCTGTTTTTGAAAGATATTTCTTCATATACATCAAACAAAATGAAATACAACTGAAAGAGTAAAAAAGAGTTATCCACCAAGCAACAAGACCAACTGCTCATTCATAACGATCAACATTTCTTTCTGAAGGCTACAGGTGAACAGTGAGTTTAGTTCACTTAAGGAATTTAACTAAGTGCATTTGCATCAAAAATTGTTGAATTACTTCATTTTTTGTGCTGATTATAATCATATATCATGTGAGTTTCAATTCATCATTTCTCTTTTGGATAGTGAACAGGCATACATATGCCTTAATGTTTTGTTCTAACTTTCATCATCAAAGAGAACAATTTCTGAGAACAGTTTGTGCGGTGAAATATAAAAATGCATGAAGAGTACCATGTTGCTCACGAAAACAAATATAGACAGTGCACCTGAGTGTTAGACAAATTTCTAGTTCTGAGTTGACTGGTGAAGGAATACTGCATTATCAATGGTAATAGTAAAGTGATCTTTTCAGGAAGATAACATAGGAGCAAGTTTTTTCTTTCCAGAATGATTATGAGTTACCAATTATACATTTGAACTAGTGTTTAAAAGTGGTTCATACTGATGCAATGTTTCAATTCAAAAGCAAAATGGAAAAGCCTCTATAGAATTCAAATGTACAAAATGAAAGCTGTTATGTTAGAGTTTAATACTGATTATCAAAAGAGACAGCAAAAGCAGTGAACTCATTTTGATTATAATGGTGCCTCAAATGGAATCCTGTGTCAATGATTAGTCAAGGACAACAATCAAATGTGATGTTCTTTCTTTTTGTTTTCTGAGAATTACAAGTGTCAAGTAAGATGTCACTGGTAATTGGTCAAGCCATGAATTAAATATTGTTAGAATTAGGTGTTGTACACCTTGCATAATGTTTGTAATATTTTATTTATTTATTATGTGTGTGGTGCACCTAGGGGTTTTCTAGGTGGACGTGCATCACAAGGAGTTATAATGTTGGGGCCACTTTGTTGTATGTAACATTGGGACTTAATTATAAAATGTAATTATTTAATATTGGGGAATAATAATAAAATAATAAAGTACCCAATATTAAATGTGGGGTCACATGATGTAGTATTTTTGGGCACATGGTTTATGTAATACCACTTGGTGGTTTTGTGGGAGCTTGTTTCTATAAAAGCAACCACATGGGTAGTTGTTTAGGGTTGGATCAAAAGTTGGTCAAGGTTGGACAGATTGTTGCAGGTTAGCGGTTGAGCTTGTGCATGTGTGAGGGTTTGAAGCATGGAATGGGATGTGTGGATTCATGCTTGGTCACATGGAATGCATGGATAGCTTGTGCTTTAGAAGTGTTCATGGAGTCTCTGCAGATGTATTGTAATGGGTTTTCATTGCTGAATAATACATGGAGTGTGGATGCTTTTGAGGTCGCCCTCTTGAGGGTTTTCCCAGGGTATATCTTGTGTCATCTTTGATGGGTATGTTGTCTATTCTCTTGCATGTTGATGTTGAGTATTTTACTTGCATGTTTCAGATTTGGGTTATGTGGAAATTGTCATTTCATGGCTGCATAGTTTTCTTACAAATATAACAAATATGCAGGATGTTGATCATTTCCAGATTACTTGCTTAAGGTCTTAATAGAACAGTGAGGTAAGGTTGCTGTCATATCTACAAAATGAGCACAGAATGCAGTAAGAGACCATAATGGAATTTTTCAGTTTCGAGTTTCATAGGTATATGAGGTTCCAAAATGTGCATTCAAAATAGATCTTTCAGATTCTTAGTACCTGGAGAGTACTCTCGGAATGTGAGTATTGGATTTTCATTTTTAAGAATAGTTTACAGCTCCATGTCAATGACATTTCCATAAATTGAGCTCAGATATTATAACTATCAAAGAGGGTTACATAAGTACAAGGTGTCACTGGTTATTTGAGTTAGGATCCTGAAAGAGTGCAAACATGTATACAGTCTATTACTTTTTCGAGCAATGTGGGGAAAATCACTGTTTGTTCTAGCTCGAGCCATATGAATAGAACAAATAACAATTGCTTCATAGTCTCGAATGTTTCCAGAATACAGAAAATACATTTTTCTTCAGCAATTTCGAATACCCATATGTGGGTTACTCTCAAAATACAGAAAAATGGAGTTTTCCCTAAAAATTTTGACTACCCATTTTCAGGGTTGGTTTCAAAATGCAAAAAGATAGCTACATAAATACTCGTGAAATTTGGAGAAAATGGCAAGAATATTTAACAAATGCGAGCTCCCAGAATTGTAGCTAAAATACAGAAGAAGGATAATGCAGATTTATTAAAATTTCTTTAATACCCATATGCATAAATGTTATTAAATTAACATAATGGAGATTTTTTGTTCTGGGTCGAGCCCAAAATCTGCAAGAATGCTTTCTATAGTGTTCTTTTGTTTCGGCCTGAACATAGCCAAAAGACTCATGAAATAAAGAAAGTCTTTTAGAGTTTCTACAGAGCAAAAAGATTACCAGTTCAAGGCAGGAACTGGGTACTCTTGCCGCGGCCAGAGGCTTCATTGAGCACCCAGAGGTTGAGAGTCGAGCCCATAATGAAGGTCAGGCTTACACATGAGCATGAGAAGCACACAAAAATGTAGAATGAAGAGACATTAGAGTATGTTAGCCATGACTTTGAGGCCGAAATGAGCAGAATGCAAAGCCATACAGTCCAAGAACACAAGCTTACCTCCGCACAGTGAAGGAGAATAGGAATACAAGTCGAGCTTTCATGAATGGACTGTGGGAGTCGAGCTCAAATCCAGAATGGTATGGAGAAGTTAAAAAAAAAGAATAGAAGGTCAGAAAACAAACTCTCACAGGCCGCGCCCTTAGGGCTTTTTGATACTCAAGATAATGAAGTGGAAAAGTTATTTCGCCATAAAAAAGACTTACCCACTGAAGATTCGGTCAACTGGGGAGCAGAGGAGGATTTCTGTGCACACGGGTTCGAATCCAACACCATCATAGCGGCGTTGTTCATGCAGACAGAAGTTCTTTCTTTCCAAAGTCATGGGTGCGAAATGGTGATAATTAGGGTTTGACCCTATTTTGCTCAAATCCCTAATTCGAGCATTATGAAGTTTCCAGAATTTTCATTCAAAATGCACATGTCAAATATCAAATGGTGGCCGAACTCATAATGTTTCCTTTATGATTTATCAAAACCTAAGTTCAAGTCAATATCAAATGGAGGCCGAAATTCTATGCTAGAGAGATGTCTTAAGTATTTAAGGCTTATTGTTTTGCCTTAGAGGTATGGGTTTATGACTTAGGGTATTATTTTAAATGAAGAGCGATTAGAGAGAATTATGAATACCTTAAGCCTAGGGTCAATATTTAGGGTTTTATTTTTTTTAATTGATTTTAAAGAAATCAATTGGAGTTGTGATGAAGAGATAATGATGAAATTGGTATTTTTATGATTTTGTGAGAAAATTAGAATGTATCTTGGAGAAATAAGCAGTTTTATTTTTGCAAAAGATTTCTAATCTTTGAATTGCAAAAATAGACAAAATTGAAAAAATCTGCATCTTGTAAAGCAGAAGCATAAAAGCGATATGTTATAAACTGCTTTATGTTTTCTTGCTATTTTTAGCAGATCTTTGGCTGTTTTTTCTTCTTGGTCGGATTCCAGACTTATCTTGGAGAGATAAGGTATTTTTTTGAACTTTTAAAGCATGATTTGCCTATTTTTAGAGGCTTGACAGTGTAATCATAAAAGCTTTGTGCTTTTTTCTGCTTTAAAGCAGTTTTTGAGTTTGTTTGAGGCCTTTTTTCCTTGAGCTTTTTCTGAGCTCAGATTAGGGTTTCTTTGGGGAGTTCTTTTGATAGATTTAGTCTTTCAACTCTCCATTCTCATGAGTTGAGATCAGTTTCTTGCCCTTACTCATTTCAGGGAGCTTGTAAACTTTTTGATACTCACTTTGAACAGATTGACACTCTTCCAGTTTTAATAGAGTAGCAAATTTCTCCTTATTTTCTGTCTCAAATTTTGTAATAGCAATCTAATGTACTTGTGTTTTCAAATTGAAATCCTTTTATGTCTTGCTGTTATAGGTGGTGTTTCAGAATTACATGTTTCAGGTTGCATGTTGTATTTGTTTTGTAGATCTTCATGCTAATCACTGATGGGATGTGTGCCAATGAGATTGTGAGGATTACTGCAATAAAGAAGTTGTTATGAGTGGTTAGGTCTGGATTTTTTACAAGTTTGGTGAATCATCTTTTAGAAATAGGATTTTATGTTCAGTTATTCTTCATCCCTTTCCTCAGAAGCTGTTTTAGGATAGAATTCATCATTTAGAGAACCAGCTCACTCTGGAGATTCCTCTTTCGCGTAAGATCACCCACATCTGAAAGAGGTTTCCATGTTTTAGTAGTTTGTTGAATACTGCATTCAGCAAGGTGCAAAACTATTGATAACAATGACATATTGAATCTAAAAAGTGAAACCCTAATCATGAGTATCCAAGGGTGGGTAAGGTGGGAAAAAATACAAGGCACAATAAAGTACACAACCTAAGTAGAAAATATAACAATGCATAAGAACACATAACCTTAGTAAAATCTAGAAAAATGATATAATAATATAAAATTATAGATCTAAACTCCTAAAAATTAATGAAGGTATAAATCTAAGGGGTGTAAGATTGAACAAGGCCACTAAAAGTGTAAAAGAAAAAATTCAATTTCTTAAAGGTTACTTAGGTCAATTAATTAGATGCTCTCAAAAAATAAAAATTAACCTAGATAAATCAAAGTAGGGTAGATAAATTACAATAATTGATCAATAGTTTAATAAACTAAATGTGAAAGGATATGTGTACGTAGATCATGGAACTATGATGAAGAACTAGCCTAATGTTGCACAAAACTCAAACTTTTGATTTATAAAAAATAGATGTTCTCAATGCATAAATTATTTGGAATTCTATTTAGACTTGAAATTCCCTAGGGATCGATTACATAATTCTAGATCAATTATGTGCTATGTAAATCTAATTTGTGACATAGTAATCTGATTTGGTGCATTGTGTACTTCTACCACTTAGTCCAATCCAATATTTGCTCTTTGTTTATGATTAAGAATTGGTGGTATTTGAAGATACCTTAAAGAAGTCATTAGATAGAAAAGGGCCAAGCTCTTTTAGGTCAACCCTTTGATTGGACTAGATTTTATAATCATGAAAACATGGGAAAAAAAGAAGTGTGCAAACAATCTAAATATTGATTCTAATGCAAGTATTGTTCCTTTTAGCACTCCAAATGAAGTGTTACTAGGAATGCTCTTTGTAAATGTAAATGGTTGTTTGATGATTGTTTGGTGATCTATAAAAGCTCAAATGAATATCTTTAAATCCAAGACTTAGCAAATCATCACACAAATATGTACCAAGTTAGCACTCAAAAACTTTGAGAAAAGGGAAAGAGTCAATCTTCTAAATTTTGGATCAAGTCTTTTTGTGTGAGATAAGTCCCACACGCTACAAAAATGACTCAGAACAAGAAATACCCAATCTTAAGATTGGGAATAGATATGTAGAATTACGGTTTAATAAATGAGAGAAATGTGTGGGAATAGATACAAATAACAAAGAGACATGATAAAATGCATGAAAATATGCATAAATAATTAGCAAGTAAAGATGGACAAGAATCAAATGAATGAACCTTAACATGAAAGTGAACTACATATTGTTATATAATTATGCCAAGAGGCATAACTACAATGGCAACAAGGGGTGGAATGTAAAGGTATGAGTATGCTAATTAAAATTATTAAAGAGTTGACATACATGTTGGGACTCTTTATTTTTAAAAACACAAAACACAAAATCTACAATCATCAAGTATAGAGCTTAAAGAAAAATTCTATAAGATCTTATTTAAACATTATAAGACCTATGATCATCCAATTGAACATTTAATTTTATCATTCAATTAGACAAATTATTTATCAAATGACTTAACAACATCCAAAGTAATATTTATTTATCAAAGAATGAAAAAGAAGAGAATTAATAGTTGATTTCTTCATATACATGTAATTAAACAATTACTATGATATATATATAGTTGATTTTCTCATAGTTTTTTGGATATCCTATCACACATCAAGGTATACAAAACAACAACTGTCGAATGCAAAATAGAACTAAATATCGAATGGCTAGCAACAAAATAAGAAGAAGTAACACATTACTCGGTATATCCTAAGACTAAGTTTCAGTTATCTTGTCATAGCATAAGCCAGGATAGAAAACTGTCAAGAGTATAGACTCTTCGAGTGCAACATTAACCGGAGTACCACCGATATAGCAGACACAGGTAATCTTAGACAAAAGAGGATTCGATCTCCTTTCAAACCAGGACCACGCTAAGACAAGCTCTTTACTTGATATAAGGTGTGCATCCAACATTGAGAGAAAGTACAACACATGCAATTTGTGGGATCATGGGCACGGTGAACGAATAGTTGATAGTTCACTTCAAGAAGGACGGTCTCACCAAGTTCATCGCATGCAAGGTATACACAAAATGGATGTATTGAAAGGGTCTTCAGAATTCTATTCGATGGTATAAATCCAAGAGTAATGCATAGCTCAAACTCTAACATAGAAGGTACATGAATTATCATTATTATTGCCAATGTTTTTTATTGAAAAGAAGAATAAACAACATAGTCGAAAATGAATTCCATATTCCACAACAAGAAATTACCCATACATTATCGTTGCTCAGATTTCTTGGAGAATACCTTTACGAGGCCTTGCGATTCCAAACAACTCAAGATATAAAGTGTATGATACATACCAGGTATTTATTTGTTCTCCATGCTCGTTGACAATGCCGCCTTCGTACCTCTTGTCCGACATGATGCCCCCTGAGTACACTTTGTGCATGAATATTTCAAAGAGGTCATTGTTATAATTTGATTCCTTGTTGCATTCTAGGAAGGTAGACATGGAATGGTGGAAGAGATCCTTAGAGTTGTTTAAAAAAAAAAAATTTTTTGGAGAATCAGAAAGTTGTTCGTTGCACTGGTTGATTTCACCATAAACGACAATTTTGTAGTTCCAACACATGCAAAAAGTTCAAGGCAATAGGGATTAGTGCAAGAGCATTCTTGGTTCTTGGCAATTTTGTATCAACCAAAAATATTTCATTTCGATTTTGTTCTTGCTCAGTTCTTGTTCAGTTCTAGTTGGTAGATTCAACATATCATCATATTTGCTCACCAGACCTTGTGGATCTATGTTTGCATCGTGGACATGTTCATCTTCCTTGTGCCAAAATTTCAGACTGATTGGATTTTTTTTCAGCAAGTTATCACTTCCAGAATAAGTGGCAGTTTCAAGAACCAGCACCGAAATAAGTTTTGAACCTAGCGGCTAGTTTGATCTATCGTGGATCTTTTTTGTACCTTGCAGATTTTGGCCATGTGATTCAAATTTTTTCATGGAGTGTCCCCAACCTTAATTATGGGTCCACACTTCATCTTATGCACCCACTGAAGAGTATTTCAAATTTGAGGCCGACCTATTCATGCACACGTTACATTTTTCTTCATTGGAGATTGTAATGATATTTGGCTGATGCGTATGATTCTAGATCTTTTGATATGATATAAATCATTGTAATCGATCATTAGGAAGTAGATAAGAATATAATGAGATAGATTTTAGACTTGATATCTAAGATTTCAGCTCACATATAGGAGCATATAGAATGCTGTATTTCTGAGCATGTTATATCAAGCTTGTGAGCAAGATTTGTAAGCCCAGATGTTGTTGGCTATTTGTAATTAAATTTTTTGTTAACAAGAATGTTTGAATATGCATTTGCCTCCATGTTCTATGTTCCTTATGTTGTGTGACTCTTGCTGCACGGTCTGGATTGTTCTCTTTGAGGACCCTCCTACTATGACTACGCTAGATTGGTATCAGAGTGAGATTCATTCCTTGAGAGATCTCCAGATTTCGTGGAGTCCTATTGAAGATTTTTTGTAGGGTAGTGGATTGTGGATCCGACCTGCAGTTGCAAAGGATTTGTGTAAATATGGTAGGAAGAATAAATGGTAGAGGAAATGGAGCGGGTGGAAATGTAGACCCACCTATGATGGAGATGTTGAGAGGAATTACTACCAGATTAGATGCAGTTGAAACGACCAAGAGGATAGGTCGACCAGTTGATGATGTGAGTGATGAAGATGTAGAAGTACAGGAAGAAAGGGGAAGATAAGAACAACCTGGCCTTGATCAAGGAGAAGAGAGGTTCATAAGAGCCCTAACTAAAGTGAATACCAAACCATATTTCAATCCACTGGATTATAATGGTAAGTTGGATTCAGATGAATTGTTAGATTGGATAACAGAGATGGAAAAGTATTTTGATTTTGAAGGTACCACTGAAGACAAGAAGGTGAAATTTTCTTGTACAAAGTTGAGAGGACATGCATCCATTTGGTGGGAAAATTTGCAGACAGATAGGCAAAGAAGAGGAAAGGAGAAGATAAAATCATGGGATTGGATGGTGAATAAGTTGAAGACAAAGTTTATGCCTGTAGACTACCAGATTAGTTTTTTCAAGAAGTTGCAAAATCTGAAACAAAAGGATTCAAGTGTGACAGAGTATGCTGAAGATTTCTACAAGTTGAATATCAGATCTGGACATTCAGAGGATGAGATTGAGCAAGTAGCCAGATATGTGAATGGTTTGAGGTCATCCATACAAGATGAGATCAATTTGATCAAGTTGGTGAGTGTGGAAGAGGCATATCAATGTGCCGTAAAAGCAGAAGAGAAGCTGAATAAAAGACATGAGCAGAGACAAAGAGGAAGAGGTGGAAGATTTCAAAGAGGAAGAACTTTTACTGGAGGAGGAAGAGGATCTTTTCCAGATCAGAACAAAGATAAATAAGTTAGTAAGAATGAGAATTCATACCATAGAGATGATGGAAACTCTTACCGAAGAGGAGGCTATGGTGGTTACCAGAATGAAGGTTATAGAAAAGATGATAGAGGATAGGAGTGAAGAGTATTCAAAGGAACTTGTTTCAAATGTGGTGGAGAAGGACATAAAGCATTTGAATGCAATCAAGGAGAGACAAGTAGAAAGACAGAAAACAATAGAAGAACAACCTTTATTGAGGAGGATCATGTTGGATCATCTAATCAACTGAAAGAAGGAGAAGTGTTGGTGAATAGAAGAGTATTGTGTCAAAGTGAGTTGGAGAAGGAGCCATTACAAAGAAAACATTTGCTTCAGACCAGATGCAAGGTAGTTGGTAAATGTTGCAAAGTGATTGTTGATAGTGGAAGTTCTGAGAACCCGGTTTCTAAAGAAATGGTGACCAAATTGAAGTTGGAAAGATTGAAACACCCGAAGCCCTATCAGATAGCTTGGATTCAAGATGAGCATAAGATACTAGTAAGTGAACAATGTTTGGTGAAATTGAAGATAGGAAATTATCATGATGAAGTTTTGTGTGATATTATGCCTATGGATGTATGCCATGTTTTGTTGGGAAGGACTTGGTAGTATGATAGACATGCTATTCATGATGGAAAGAAGAACATATATACCATTGTTGCTAATGGGATGAAGCAAACTTTGTTGCCATTGGAAGATGTTCCTAAAGTTGAGATTTGTACGAATGCTAGAATTTGTTTGGTTGATGGAAGGAGATTTCTGGATGGATTGAGACATGAGAACATGTGTTATGCCTTGGTTCCTAAGAAGGCTGAAGACTTGAAGCATGTAGAAGAACAACCGGATGAGATCAAAAAGTTGCTAACAGAGTATGAAGATATCATTTTAGATAATGTACTTGATGGATTGCCACCTATGAGGAGTATTATTCATTGCATGGATCTGATTCATGTAGCTAGTTTGCCTAACAAAGCAACACACCGGATGACACCGTTAGAAAATGAAGAGTTGAATAGACAAGTGCAAGAATTGTTGAGGAAGGGTTTGATTAGAGAAAGCTTAAGTCCTTGTGCAGTACCTGCTATGCTAGCACCTAAGAAGGATGGAGAATGGAGGATGTGTACAGACTCTAGAACCATAAACAAGATCACGATGAAGTATAGATTTCCTTTGCCCCGGATGGATGACATTATGGATTGTTTGAGTGGAGCTAAATACTTTAAAAAGATAGATTTGAAGAGTGGATATCATCATATCAGAATCAGAGGAGATGAGTGGAAAACAACATTCAAGACAAATGAAGGATTGTATGAGTGGTTGGTGATGCCTTTTAGATTAAAAAATGCACCGAGTACTTCCATGAGGTTGATGAATGAGGTATTGAAGAAATTATTGAGTAAGTTTGTGATTGTATATTTGGATGACATCTTGATTTTTAGTAAGACTAGAGAAGAATATTTGTTACATATATGACAAGTTTTATAGAGGTTGAAAGAAGAGCAGTTGTTGATAAACATTAAGAAGTGTAGTTTCATGAAGGAAGAATTGGTATATTTGGGATTTGTGATATCTAGGAATGGATTGGAGATGGATCCTAAGAAGGTAAGAGCAATTGTTGAATGGACTACACCTGAAATTATTGGGGAGGTAAGATCATTTCATGGATTGGCTAGTTTCTACCGAAATTTCATTAGGAATTTTAGTTCTATTTGTAGCCCTATGACATAAACAATGAGAAGAGATAAGAAGGATTTTAGGTGGACGTCTGGAGTAGATCAAAGTTTTAAGTTGTTGAAAAAAAGGGTGACTGAGCAGCTTGTGTTGGCTTTACCAGATTTTAATAAGGTATTTCAGGTAGACTATGATGCAAGTGGAAATACAATTGGAGCAGTATTAAGTCAAGAAGGAAGACCAGTAGCTTATTTCAGTGAAAAATTGAATGATGCTAGTAGAAGATATTCAGTATATGATCAGGAGTTTTATGCCATAATTCAAGCCTTGAAGAAGTGGAGACATTATTTGTTGCCTAAGGAGTTTGTGTTGTATACAAATCATCAAGTGTTGCAATATTTGAACAGTTAAGGTAAGTTGAATCAAAGACACATGAGATGGGTGGAATTATTACAGAGTTATACTTTTGTTTTGAAACATATGAGTGGAAAGTCAAATAGAGTTTTTGATGCATTGAGTAGGAGAAAGAATTTACTAGCAGAGATGACAGTGGAAGTATTAGACTTTGATGAATTGAAGAACTTGTATGAGGAAGACCCAAATTTTGCAAAACCTTGGAGAGCTTGTAAAGAACCAGTTTTGGAGGATAGATGTCAGTGGTTGGATTATTTCATTTAGGAATATATGTTTTTCAGAGGGAATCAATTGTGTATACCTTAGAGTTCAATGATGGATAACTTGGTGAAAGAAAAACATAGTGGAGGATTGTTAGGATACTTTGGAATTGATAAGACGGTAGCATTGGTAAATGAGAACTACTTTTGGCCACATATTCATAAGGATGTTAGGAAATTTGTGTAGAGTTGCAGAGTTTGTCAAGTTGCAAAAGAGAGTAGTTAGAATGTCGGATTGTATAATCCTTTGACAGTTTCGGAGAGACCTTGGGAAGATATTAGCATGGATTTCATACTTGGTTTATTGAAGACACAAAGAGGTAATAATTCTATATTTGTGGTGGTGGATAGATTTTCTAAGATGGCACATTTCATACCTTGTAAGAAGACAACAGGTGCAATACATGTACCAGACTTGTTTTTCAAAGAAATGGTTAGATTGCATGGATCACCTAGGAGTATTGTTTCAGACAAAGATGTAAAGTTTGTTGGATACTTTTGGAGGACACTTTGGAAGAAGTTAAAGATGAATTTGAAGTTTAATTCTACTTTTCATCCACAGAATGATGGAAAAACAGAGGTAGTAAATAGGAGTTTGTGGAATTTTATAAGATGTTTGGTTGGAGAGAAAACTGGAAGTTGGGATCTAGTCCTTGCACAAGCAGAGTTTGCATACAACAATTTAGTGAACAAGAGTATAGGAAAGAAACCTTTTGAAATTGTTACTGGAGTTCATCCTAGAGGTATATCAGAGTTGAGAGACATTAGTATGGAAGATAAAAGAAGTGCAAAAGCAGAGGAATTTGTAGAACACATGAAGACAGTGCATTCTCAAGTGAAACAACAATTGGAAGATATGAACCAAAAGTATAAGAAGAGAGCAGATGAAAAGAGGAGATATAAGGAGTTCAAAGTTGGAGATGAAGTGATGGTGTATTTGAGGAAGGAAAGATTTCGAGTTGATACATACAATAAGTTGAAGATGTGGAAGTTTGGACCTTGTAATATTTTGAAGAAATTTGACTCAGGAAATCATATGAAGTGGAGTTATCAGATGGCATGGGTATATCACCTATATTCAACATTGCAGACCTACATCAGTACCATGAAGCAAAATTCAGTGAAGACAATCAAGCAAAATTGGAGAACCAATTTCCTAAACAAAAATAAGAAGAGATAGAAGATATTTTGGATATCAGAGATGGGAAGAAAACACGTGGAAGATAGTACAAAGAATATCTGGTGAAGTGGAAAGACAAACCAGTGGAGGAATCTTCTTGGATTTCTCAGGCTGGGGTAGACCATATTGGTTTTCCTTTAGCCCCAAAAAAGTGAGGCACTCACTTTTCATTAACCCCAGATGTCTGATGCAGGAGCATCCTTGGTTCTTGGAAATCTTGCATCAACCAAAAATATTTCATTTCAGTTTTGTTCTTCCTCAGTTCTTGTTTAGTTCTAGTTGGTAGATTTAGTGTATCATCATATGTGCTCACCAGACCTTGTGGATCTATGTTTGCATCATGGAAATTTTCATCTTCCTTGTGCCAAAATTTTAGATTGATTGGATCTTTTTCTGGAAAGTTATCACTTCTGGAATAAGTGGCAGTTTCAAGAACCGGCACTGGAATAAGTTTTGAACCTAACGACTAGTTTGATCTATCGTGGATCTTTTCGGTACCTTATGGATCTTGGAAATGTGATTCAAATTGTTTCATGGAGTGTCCCAGAACTTAATTATGGGTCCACACTTCATCTTATGCACCCGCCGAAGAGTAATTCAAATTTGAGGCCGACCTATTCATGCACATGTTACATTTTTATTCATTGGAGATTGTAATGATCTTTGGCTGACACAGATGATTCTAGATCTTTGGATATGATATAAATCATTGTAACTGATCATTAGGAAGTAGATAAGAATAGAATGAGATAGATTTTAGACTTGATATCTAAGATTTCAACTCACATATATGAGCATATAGGAATGTTATATTTCTGAGCATGTTATATCAGGCATGTGAGCCAGATCTGTAAGCCTGGATGTTGTTGGTTGTTTGTAATTGAATTTTTTGTTAATGTGAATGTTTGAATCTGCATTTGCCTCCATGTTCTGTTTTTCTTTTGTTGTGTGACTCTTGTTGCACAGTCTGGATTGTTATCTTTGAGGACCCTCCTACTGTGACTGTGCCAGGGATCTTCCTCCATCGTCAATTACAAAAACATCCAATGCATGCTCATCCTCCATCCTCCAGTACCCCATTACAGTTAGTTTCCCATTTTTATATATATAATTACCCCAGTTAAAAATCTCTTAAAATCTCCTAAAACATCTTTTTCTGGAGACCAGGCTAAATATTCCATGCAAAATCTTCTTTCTTTAGAAAATACCAATTTTTAAATAATTGTTTGTGGTTGCATGTTGTTGCATGCAAAACCTTTCCATTTATTAGCATTAAATTTATAACCCGAAATGATATTCTACCAATTTATTATCATCTATTAGTTATAACATTGCATTATTATTTATTTATTATATTATTATCTATTTGTTTTATTTTAATGTTTCATTACACTTTTAATTTATTACACTTATGATTATTACTAAATACATTTATATTTATTTGTCACAACACCTCTTTATTTAATAACTTATTCTAATGCATTAATAACCCAAAACAAAATTTATCAACATCTGATAAACAACAATAAAGGTAATTATTACATGTTCTAACCACAATCAAAGAGTGCCTGAGACATAAAATGAATCCACAAGCATCAAACATAAACATCATGAAAGGGTGAATCATGTAGGGGCACTACATTCTTACCATGATAGCATTGAATCCCAATGGTTCTTGCCTCATGTGTGTGTGCCTTAGTTTGCAAACTCTTTTTATTTGTAGGTACTTTCATAGACATGTTCAAATGTTGTTTGCTCTTTGACATGCACTTCTTGGTGACACGTAGTTTTAGTGGACCTATCTTGGCTCTCCCTTTATGTTTTATGTTGGTTTTTACTATTGGTGTTAATGCTTCCTTGGTTTCATTTTGGAGTGATCTATGTATCTAGTTCTTGTTCCTATGTACTAAGTAGATGCACCAACTTGTTACCCATGCATTTCAGTGAGATGGAGCATTTTCCATATGGACATTCTTGGATTCCTATTTTTGGAGGCAACCTTTCATTTCATTTGATTAGTGTTTTTCAGACTATTAAGACCTGTATTTTTTAATTGCATCTTGTATGTTGAGTACTGTTGTTGGGGGAACTCAGGTAGATTCTTCTCTTCTTGATCCTAATCATCATATATTTTAGCAGAGGTTCTTCATACAACACTATATCAGTCATCATTCAACAATTATTTATAGCTTCTTCGTGCTTCAACAATGTTCTTCATGTTCTTTTCTTTTTGGGACATTGTTTTGCAGGCTTCTTAGTCCTTAATTCACCTTTCTCTCTTTTAGAGAGGAGTTTTTCCAATGAGGATTTCTCCTTTTCTCTAGTTATGAGAGATTAGATTGTTTGTACATGGGTACCTCATCAAGCCTTGTTTGTCGAGACCCATCATGCATTCTTTATTTTTTATGAATTAGCCTTTTAGGGTTTTTAGATACTCCCTAATTTCATATTAATGGGAAGTATTCGATAAATCATGAATTAGTTAATAATTAATTAATCTTTAATTGATTATTAGGCTAATTCATTTCATGCACTTAAGCTAAACTTAGGAGTGTTTTTTTCTATTAACTAGAGTGAAATTTTATTAGATCATTTTGTCTCATCACATAGGATGATGAAACTTGTCATGATCTAATCCCTTTATCATTTAGGGTTGCTCTTATAAAGAAGTCTCCCTCATTGTATTTGTAGTGTAGAAAAATGTATCCCTTTACATTTTCACACTTAAATTGGAATTAATATTAAAATGGACTTAATTGTGCCTTATTTTTGGTGTTGTAAAGTGTACCCCTTTACACTTTCACACTTATTTAGGGATCCCTTAATTAATTGAGCTTAATTTTCCTTAATTGGCCCCTTTAATTCAAATCCAAGCCTAATTAATTGCATTTTCCAAAGAGGAAACCTGGCATTCATTAATTCCTTAACATAACACTTCTCATTGAGCAATGTGTGTCCTAGGTGAGTGGCCTAGGACCCAAATTTAAATTATGTTTTTGGTGGTATTTTAACATATTCAAATCTATATTCAAATGTCAGCTTGTGATATTTGAATTTTGGGAAATTGAAGTTACATACCTATAAATATAAGGTCATTTCACTATGTTTCACCTAGCAATTTTGATCTAAGAAATCTAAGAGTTCAAGAGCATTTCAAGGAATTCAAGAGCAGATTTAGTGAAGATTTATTGCAATAATCAATATCCAATTGTCACATCAAATTTCTCTTTCATCATGCATGTTATTAGAGCTAATATGATGATGTAGGTTTCATGATACATTCAAGCATTCAAAGCATTATTTCAAGTCAAGATTCAAGGTTCAAGATCCACATCCATTGAATTCATTTCATGCAAGTTGCAGATCTACATTCCAAGGCTCATTCAAGGGTTTGGTGAGTTGTGACACTTAGTTGTTCATTCATCATTCCTTTCATGCTATTTCATTTTATTTCAAGGTTTGATTACCAAAATAAGGTTTGACCAAGGAAAACCCCCATTCACCAAAAATAAAACATTTTCCCTCTTGATTTGTGTTTGCAGATTTAGGTGGAATAAATATTGAAGACCTCTTGAAGAGCAAAATTGAAGTTGTCAAAGTTGCAAAATTTGTCATAAAAGTTGTCATCTCATAGAAACTCAATTACGAAATTTATTTTCGTCTTTCCAAACCTGAAACTTGGGAAAATTGAGAGATTTAGATCTATAGTAGAGGCTTCTAAAAGTTGCAGACAAAGCCTAACTCAAGACCCATTCACCCCTGGGCGAATGAGTCCCAAATCACCTTCAACAACTAAATTTTGGTGACTAGTACACATCATTTTACCTCTCTCTAATCTGTGATTTGATTTTTGGTTCCATCAGTATTGAGCTTAATCTATTGGATTGAAGTTGTAGATTGTATTTTGGAGTTAGTTTTCTATTTTTAGTTTTTCTCCCTAAAGTGTTGTTTAATCTGGACCCCCGTCCTTGCAAAAAAAGGAAATCAATAGATTCACACTTTGACTTGATTCACCTAAGGGTTGATAGTCATTTCATTGTGTGGATCTCATTTCCTAATGAAATAGAGGAGAAATAGGTCCCCAATTGGTTTATCAACACCATTCACACCTATTTTTCTTTATTTCAGTATTATCTCTTAAAGACTCTTGAAGACTCTTGAGGTTCATTCTGTAAGTTTTTCTAGTTGATGATATAGCAGATTATTATTTATAGCTCTCTTGTGTGGAAGGTGTTTTTGTTCATTGTTTAATCTTACGTCTTGTGTTATTCACAATTTTAACAAGGAGGGAGGAGGAAATGACCCAACAACAAAAGGAGAGAGAGCTAAAAAAAAACTAAAGGTAGATAGGCAAGAGTAAGAATTTAACACATGTTGCAAGTAGTTTTAGGGAGAGTAATCCATCAACCCATCTAACTAAAGAATGCCACATATTGATGGATATGTACAATATGTTAAGACCTTATTATGCTACTCTTACCAACTTATAAGTTAGATGTGATAAGAATCTAGCACCATGTGTAAGAAAAATAGGGACTAACTGGGTACTCCATCAACCCCCCTACTTGAACATCATCATATTCTAAGGGGTATGCACAAAATTTTAAAACTTTGTTATGATACCCTTAACAACTTCCAATTCACTACTAGTCATATCCCCCTCACTCCCTTATCAAACAATTCCAATTTTTTGAGATTTTAGATGAAAATATGTTTGGTCATCTTACTCCTATTACACCTTGTGTTGATTTAGCTACTCTAAAAAATAATTCAACAAATAGTCTCATAGAGGAGCTAGAACCATTCCCCAACATTAAGGTTTAATTAGTCAAATTTACATTATAAACTTTGTAATTTTGAAGAACATGCCTATTCAATGATGCCTATTTTGTATAATTTATGTTTGATTTAGCAGACCATGTGTATTCTACAATATTTACAATTTTGTAGATCATGTGACAATTTTGCAGACCATGCATATTTTGAAATGTCTACAAGCTAATCATTTTATAATGTTTTGTAATCAACAATAGAAATGCATGTACAAGAATCAACCACTTTCTTCTACTACTATTATTAAACATGATCATGGATTAGAATTTTTGTAGAATTACCTTGAAGAATCAACTGACTCAAAGTTGAAAGCTTGTACTCCTCAAGGAAATTTATTTCAATTGCAATTAGACCTTAAATTTGTAATTATATTATTCATATTAACTATTTAACAATGACAAGTATTAGATTTAATGTTTAGTTTTGATTCAATTTCATTGCCTCATAGTGCTCATAGTGCTCTGAGTTTACTTTCTAAACTACTATTTAAAAAAAAAATGATTGAGATTAAGGGGTTCAAAAGAGGGACCACAAAAATTGGTGTTGTTTTTGTCAAAAAAACATAACATAGCAAATTTTGTGGCTCCCTAGCATGGTGAACATTTTTTTTGTATTTTTAAAATCGCTCTTGTGAGAAATTAGCTATTAGTATGTGGTTTATGCTCAATTTTTCTGATAATTTTTTAATGAATATTTGATTTTTTAATAATTTTCAAAGTGGACACTTCTTGAAAAATAGAATTTTGGTCGTGCTAACCCTATAAATTTTGGAAACTAATTGAATTTTATTTAATATGTATAGAATGGAGTCTATTTTCTAAAAATGTAATTTATTTGAAAATTTGATGAACGATTAATTTATAACGAAAAAACACCAAAGACTAGTTTTTGCCAAAAAAGAGACACAAACAAAAGAAATTATAGATCAAAGGATTAACATTGTCAAAAAGTGAAAAAAATACATCATTAGATAGCTAAGAGAGAGCCTAACATTACCCAGGTGTTTGATTTGTTCGACATTGAAACACGTGCAATCCTGATGGTGAGCACGAACCCGATTATGTGAAATATTGTAGAATTTGCAAAAACACATCTTTGGACGTTGGGAAGGCTCTCCAAGCCTTTGGGTTGGTATTCCAAGGAAAATACCAAGCCCAAGGCTTGGGTATTCCTAAAGAAATATATAACGCGAGCGCGTTATAATGCGCTCACGTTATTTCTTAGTTTTGACATGGTTTTTGCGTTTGTGTGAGACATAACGCGAGTGTTTTATAACACGCTCGCGTTATGTCTTTCTTTGTGTTAAATGGCAATCTATTGAATGTAGTATTCATGTATACTTGTATTTTTGTTTGTATGTATGCTTGTATGTATGTATGTATGCATGCTTGTATGTATGTATGTATGTACGTATGTATGTATGTATGTATGTATGTATGTATGTGTGATTTTATGTATGTATGTATTCCTATATGTATGTATGTATGTAAGATTTTATGTACATATGTACATATATGCTTATATGTATGTAAGATTGTATGTACATATGTATGTGTGCTTGTATGTATGTATGTTTGTATGTATGTATTTCTGCTTATATGTATGTATTTATGTATGTCTTTAGAGGGAGGGAGAATTTTAAGAGATAAAGAGAGTTGTCTAGGTACGGTGGGAGGGAGAGAAGGAGGGAGAGACCTGAGAGAGATAGAGAGAGGTAGAGAGGTAGTGAGAGAGAGACCTGAGAGAGGGAGAGGGGGTGGAAGGGAGAGCCCTAAGAGAGATTGAGTGGGAGAGAAGGGGTTGGAGTGAGAGTGACTTAGCTAGGTAGGGTGGGAGGGATAGAGGGAGAGAGAGAGAGAGGGATAGCTCAAGAGGGGGTGGGAGAGAGAGAGGAGGGGGGAGAGAAATAGTTATGTAGGTAGGGTTCGAGAGGGAGTGAGAGAGAGAGGGAGGGATAGAGAGGGAGTGTGAGAGTGAGAGACCTAAGAGAGGGAGAGGGTGTGAGAGGGAGTGACTTGAGAGAGAGAGAGAGAGAGAGAGAGAGAGAGAGAGAGAGAGAGAGGGAGTGTGAGGGACTTATCTAGGTGGGGTGGGAGGGAGGCAGAGAGATAGAATTGAGATAGGAGGTAGCCAGAGGTGGGAGGGAGATAGAGAGTGGTAGGGATTGATTGGCTTGAGAGAATGCGTGATAGAGAAAGAGGAGAGCAGAGATAGAGACAATTAGAGAGGGTAGGGAGAGAGGAGGAGAGGTGAGATGGATAGATAGAGAGAGAGGGATAGGGGTGAGGGGTATAGGGTTGAGAGTTATTAGGGTTGAGGTTCCAATGTATAGGGTAGAAATTTATAATGTGTATAGGGTTGAGGGTTAGAGTTTTAAAAGCGTTTAAGCGTTTAAGGGTTGAGTTTAAGGGTTTAAGAGTTGAGGGATGAGGTTTAGGGTTGAGGGTATAGGGTTGAGTATATATGTTTTAGGGTTTATGATTGAGGGATTATGGTTGAGGATCTAATGTATAGGGTAGTTGAGAATTGAGGGTTCAAGGTTTAATGTACATTGTAGAGGGTAGAGGGTTGAGGGTTTTAGGGTTTTAGGGTCGAGGGATTAGGGTTTAAGGGTTGAGACTTGAGGGATTAGGGTTGAAGGATTAAGGGTTGATAGTTGAGGGTTTATGGATTGAGGATTGAGGGATTAAGGGTTGAGGGTGTAGGGTTTAAGGGTTGAGGGATTAGGGTTGAGGGATTAAGGGTTGAGGGTGTAGGGTGTAGGGTAGAGATTTTAAGGGTTGAGGGTATAAGGTTGAGGGATTAGGGTTGAGGGTTTAGGGTAGAGGGTAGAGGGTTTAAGGGTTGAGGATTTAGGGTTGAGGGTTGATTATTTAAGGGTTTAAGTGTTGAGGGTATAGGGTTGAGGGATTAGAGTAGAGAGGGAGGGATGGAGGGAGGGAGAGATGGAGGCAGAAGTGAGATAGAGAGGAGGAGACAAGAGGAGGGAGGGACAAAGATATATGAGGCTTGAGGATCCAATGTATAGGGTAGAGGGTTGAGAATTGAGGGTATAGGGTTGAGGACCTATAGGGTTGATGGTTTAGGGTATTGGGTTGAGGGTATAGGGTTGAGGGTAGAGGGTATTGGGTTGAGGATAGAGGGTAGAAGGTTTAAGAGTTTTTTGGTTTGAGGGTTTAGGGTTGAGGGTAGAGGGTTTAGGGTATAGGTTTGAGGGTATATGGTTGAAGGATTAGGGTTGAGGGTTTAGGGTTTAATGGTTGAGGGTTGAGGGATTAACGGTTGAGGGTTGAGGGTTGAGGGTTGAGGGTTGAGAACTGAGGGTTGAGGGTTTAATGTATAGGGTAGAGGGTTTAAGGGATGAGGGTTGAGGGTTTAAGGTTGAGGTTAGAGGGTTAAAGGTATAAGGTTGAGGGATAAGGTTTAAGGGTCTAATGTATAGGGTAGAGGGTATAGGGGTTGAGGTTTGAG